>WBZZ01003518.1:0-37500 GCA_019918135.1 Paulinella micropora
CTCAGTTTTAATTACAAAAATGGGGGAACACTCGGACAAGCAATAACAATGAGTGAAGCAATGAACATAAGCACAGCGGGGTTGATAACTGCGAATGCTGGTATATCCGTTGTTAATAGCACGGCAGACATAAGGGGAGAAGCAAGAAGCGGGACGCATGCTACTCCTGTCGGATTATATGTTTCAGCCAATCTTGGTCAAGCTTCTGGGGGCGTCGAATTCAGACACAGCAATGGAACGCAGGGAGTTGGTTTTGGTTATAATTCAGTATATGCTGCGGGGCAACACTAACCAAGATTTAAATTTTTATTCTAAGGGGGGTGGAATAATCTATGCTAATAGTGCTATGACCTGTTCTTCAACACTAACATCATCAGGATTATTAACGGCGAGTTCTGGAATATCAATAGGAGTTATTGGGGAAGGGGCAACGACGATAAGCCAAAGGTCTCAGTATACCATCCAGCCACTTATTCAATTGAAGGGAAATGCTAGTGCGAACTATTCTTGTATATGTAAGGATGGTAATTTAACCTTTTTCAATACATCAAACTCAAACGGAAACCCGAGTAATGGATGGATTTATCATCATCAATGGATGGAATACATCAAACATTAGGCGCGAATGTTTGGTCTTCTGGGTCTGATAGAAGAGTAAAATCAAATATTGAAACATTAGACTGCGGGGATTGTTGCGAGAAACTAATGAAAATAAACTGCTGTTCGTATTATTGGAAATCAGACGAGAAAAAAGAAAGAAAGAACCGCGGATTTATTGCCGACGAGGTTAAAAAAGTGTTTCCTGAATTTGTATCTGAAAGTGTAATGAAGGCAGACGATGGAGAAAGCAACCTTGAAGGAGTATCATATATGGAATTTATACCAATATTAGTCAGTGCTTTTCAACATATGGCAGAAAAGATTATTAATTTAGAAAAAGAAAGTAAAACTTTACTTAATATATTACAAGACCAAGCAAACCAATTAGCAGAAATCCGAGCAGTTGTTTTCCCTTCTAATGCCCCCTAGATTACACCCACCGCCACCTATTATGGATATGGATGGCGAACTAACTCCCAAATTAAAGTCTCGTGTTCTTGAAGTAGAACTAAAAGCTGAGGAAAAAAAATAGAGCATGAATTGGAAGATAACTGGAATTGTTGTTGTATAAAAAACAGGCCAACAGACAGCAGACTTATTAAATACTTATTTCAAATGGGTATCATTATCGCGATTATAACCCTTTGTATCGTGAGGCTATCTGAAAAGAACTTGCCGTGTGAGGTTGCTAACACTTATGTAGGTATTTTAATCTTACTCATCGGCATTTGCCTTCCATCGCCTTCTAGCTCAAAGAAGTGAGCATTCATATAGATGAGTTTTATACCACGAAGCATCACCAGCACAGATTAGCGGAATAGCTTCATCAAAACTACGACAAGCATTATTTCCGTTATTTATGAAAACACATTTAAATTTTGTTTCTATTCCTTTTTGAATACAATAAACACAACTTTCATTTTTTTTTCTCACTGACCCGTGAATAGAAATCACAAGCGGTCCGAGCAGAAATATTAATTAATAAAAAGTTTATGAGCAGTAATATAGAGGGCATCATGACGGACTATAAATACTAGAAGATTATTTTTCTGAGCAATGATTTTCCAGGAGGGGTTAATGGTAGCAAGACATTTGACAAAGACATTCGAATGAACTTTACCCCAACCAGAATGAATGTTAAGTTTATCCACTATATGAATGATATGACGGAAACGAAAACAAAAATCCTTCATATGGACCGCATCGGGATTATTGGCACATTCGCAGACAGCAACATCGCGAACATTTCCAATCTCAGCTACAACTTGGGAGTATTAGGTTGGTCCGATGGGGTTTACACATTTAGAGTACTTAAAACGGACAGTGACAATATTGAGACCGACCTGCTAGCTGCAAGAATTGTTATTCGTTTGGAATTTCTCGCTTAACCCCGCAGGTAAATAAAAAAATATCTTTTAGAATATATAAAAGTGTTTTGAGGTTGTAGGACTTACTATGGAAAAATTAATGACATACGAGCTAGACCAGTTAAGCAAAACGGAGATGGAGACAAGTTGGCAAAAGGACATAATTTATTTGATGAGCCGTTCGCTAATATTTTTCTTCTCGCTCGCAAGAAGAGTGGCAAGACGACCGCATTGTTTGAAATCCTGAAACGAACGACCGACAAAAAGACCCGCATTGTTATTATTGCCAGCACAATACACAAGGACCACATATACAAAGAAATGATTAAGCACTTTAAGAAGAAGGGAAACCCGATGGCGATATATACATATTTGAAAACGGACGGCTACAGTGTGATTGATTACGAGTTAGACAAGCTGAATAAACCCGATGAAGAGCAAGAAGAAGGAGAGATTGTGCGGGACGAGAAAGAGGGAGAACCAAAGCCGAAGTTTCTTTATTTTGGAAAAGAAGAAAAGCAGAAGCAGGAGGGAGGCGAAAAAGTGGAGAGACCGAGCAAATACATTACACCAGAAGTCGTGTTCGTGTTAGATGACCTCGGCTCAGGCTTGAGAGATAAGTCTGTTAGCGACCTGTTGAAAAAAAATAAACACTACAAGTCAAAAGTGATTATGAGCTCGCAGTATCTAAACGACTTACGGCCTGAGGCAATTGAACAGCTGGACTACCTCCTTATTTTTCCAGGTCAGTCTCAGGATAAAATAAAACTCGTGTACAAACATTTGGACCTCGGCTACGACCTCGACTACTTCATTGAAAAATACCACGAGGCGACGAAAGAGAGGTTTAACTTTTTGTATGTGGATGCGGTTTCTGATGAACTAAGGCAAAATTTCAATAAACGATTTTTGTAATTTAATTTAATTATTTTTTTCATATATTATAATGGTCGTGAAAAAAACAATGGTTGAAGTCATTCCAACATACGGAAAAATAACAAGAAACTCAAACACAATGGCGGGCGGAAAAAAGAAAAGCGGTCGCAAGAAACAAAAGGGTTGTGGGCAAAAAGGAGGTAAAATAAACTGGGAAAAGGTCGCATTTAGGTCTATTAATAACTATTTGAAAAATGACAAAACAATCTCTCGCTTAGCTGGAGCTTTGGATAAGGTTGGCGTTCCTTGTGCTGACAAAGTTCAAAAAGTTGCGAGCGATATGGGATACGGTAAGCAACGAGGCCGTGGAGCACTTAAATTTTAAACATTAAACTAAACTTTCTATTATTTTTTTTACTAACAATATACAATGAGAAAGAAAACTAAGCAACGACCGCCGAGGATATACAGAACGAAAGATGGTCGGTCATATATCAAAGTAAAAGGTAAGAAAACTTTGGAAAGAAGACAAATGACTTATCAACACTTCAAATTGTTAAGCTATTTATGAAATATTTAGGAAGACCGAAGAGGGCGAAGACGAAGAAGGAAAACTTACGAAAAGTTCAAAGCCTGTCGGAGATTGAACAGAACACGAGAACAGCATTCAAGACCACTTAGATAAACTCAAGCAGGAGAAATATGAAAAGATAGAATCCATAGACAAGAAGGAGAAAGCGGACATTGAAGAAAAAGACCAGGAAAGGAAAAGGCAACACCGCCAAGAATTAGCCGACATACAAGAAAGACAGGATGAAAAGGACAGAGCACTCAGGAAAGAGAAACGACTTATTGAGGAATTACGGAGAACTAAGCAAGGACTATAACTAAACATTCGACAATCTTGGGGGTATCCCTTTTTCCGAAATTTTCCATGAAGTATATGGACTTTTTTGAAAACGTGTGGAAATGAAAGGAAATCAATTCACTGATTGCAGAACATATAAAAATAATATTAAAACATGTTTTTATTAATTGTAATACACTTTAACTTCATCTTCAGAGGTGGGCAGGAACCGGTCCGACACGGTAATCTTTCTCCTTTTTCATAGTCCCGGCTACTATGAATCTATGATGATAACAATGCCCAACATGCAGAATTTGCTTTTAAGTTTGTTTATCTTTGTTTACATTAAGCATTTTACTTTATTATGATAATAAACATTGCTTTTACCTACAATAAATTCCCCCGGGGGGGGGGGGAGGGGGGAGGGGGGAACGGGGGAGGAAGAGAAGTGCGATGTCGCCACGCAAAATACATAGATTCTACAACAAAATTTCTTTAATTACTAAAAAAAATAATAAATCTAACTCCGTAATATCATACTAACTAAATTAGAAGTTTGTTTAACTCTTGCACGCGACAAACGTTCTTAATCACGCTTTCGACCATAACAAACCTGCCAGTGCAAAAAATTACGATTAATACTACACTACTACAAAGAAAAAAAACACAAAACAAATTCAAACATCTTTCAGATGAAGGAGAAAAGTGAAAGCTATGCAAACTACCTGGTGCGTGCATTTGAAGTTAGCGCCGAGTCAGCGCAAGCGATGCTAAAACAAACTCCCATGCGTTAGGTGAGCTGGGAGCGGTGAGACCGGTGCCGCGTTGGGGGGTGGAAGGTGAGTTACCAGCAGACAGAGCGCCAGCTGCCATCCGCGCGATGAGATCCTCCAGCAAGCTTTCTCTCTCGCTCTTACTATTTTTGTTGTTGTTGTTGTTGTTGCTGTTGTTGTTGCTGATGTTGTTGTTGTTGTTATCATTATCATCATAGTTTTTCTTGTTCTTGTTATTCTTCTTCATCTTCTTCTTCACTCTCTCGTTCTCTTCTTCTGAGCTTTCCTCCTCCTCCTCCTCCTCCTCCTCCTTCTCCTTCTTCGAATTCTTCCTCTTTCTTCTCTCCTCTTCCCGTTGTTGCTTCTCTTGCGCCTCTTTTTCCTTCCGATCTTGCGCTTCTTTTTTCTTCCTTTCCTCCTCTCTCAACTTTCTTTCTTCTGCTAGCATTTCCTTAATGGATGCGGCTTGTTCTGACATTGCCTTGTTCACAAGATCCTGAACGACTTCTTTCGACACGCCGGCGGACGAACTACCCTGAATACAATACCGGTCGCCGTTGTTTTGAAAGAAGTCGTTCATTTCTTGCGAACAAGGCAGTGGCAGAACAAACCAACAGCAACGACAACAACAACAACAAAGAATAATAATAATAATAATAATAATAATAATAATAATAATAATAATAGTATATCTCCTGCCAATTGCTGAGACAAAAGGCCATGTGCATCCAGTCCTCCATTCCATAAGGAAAGTCTCCACACCAATCGGTGGAATAAAGGAAGTGACGGCATAGAACATCACTCTAGGAGCTTTATACCAATCAGCCCATGGAAAGGGACCGATGGCCTATCTACTCCCTAAATAATAATAATAATAATAATAATAATAATAATAATAATAATAATAATAATAATAATAATAATAATAATAAAGTTTGAAAAAAAAATGTCAGCGCTTCCCGTTAGAGAGATTATACTCGGAAAAAAAAAGACAGGGAAAGGTTCACTGATAGAATGCCACACACACTAGCTAGCCATACTAAAGCTAGTAGCTATACTCCCCTCTCTAAACTATATGCTGCGGCGCCCAAAGAGACCTTTTGACCCCCCCCCCCCCGGGGCCCCCCCCCCCCCCTCACAAAAAAAAAGAAAAAGAAGAAGAAGGAGTAGGAAAGATTATACCTCCAACGACATGTATATGGGCTATCAACCAGCATATGCGGAGTTTAAGATCTTTTACGCGCGCAACGACCCTCCTCCCCAGCATCTACCACCAAAGGGTTATGAGTTAGCGTCACAGTTTAACGCCTTGAGGCCATTGGGCTGAATAATAATAATAATAATAATAATAATAATAATAATAATAATAAATAATAAAAGAGGAACAGAAGAAAAAGCTAATAATAATAATAATAATAATAATAATAATAATAATAGTGCTTCTCTGTCAATGGCTGATGCAAATCTGCACATGCGCCTCCATCGTCTCACCCGTGAGGAGAGTACGAAGAATTGACGATAGGCTCTAATGACACCCCCGCAAGGGCAGTTCCAACACTTCCAGACGGACCGGTATGTTCAATGAAAATACTGGTGGCACCGACGGGAATCGAACTGGCGACAGGGCCCAGATGGTAGAACTTGACCACTGGGCTATCACGGTGTCCATAATAATAATAATAATAAATAATAATAATAATAATAATAATAATAATAATAATAATAATAATAATAATAATAGTGCTTCTCAGTCAATGGCGAATGCATTTCTGCACATGTGCCTCCATCGTCTCACCCGCGAGGGAGTACGAAGACTTTATAGGCTCTACTGACATCCCCGCAAGGCAGCTCCAAGCCTTCCAGACAGACCAATACTTTCAAAGAAAATATCCTTTGAAAATACTGGCACCGACGGGAATCGAACTGGCGACAGGTCCCAGATGGTAGACCTTAACCACTGGGCTATCGCGGTGCCACATAATAATAATAATATAATAATAATAATAATAATAATAATAATAATAATAATAATAATAATAATAATAATAATAAAAATAATAATAATAATAATAAAATAATAATAATAATAATAATAATAATAATAACAGTATGAAATTAAAAAAAAATGACAGCGCTTCCCGTTAGAGGGATTATACTCGAAAAAAAAAGACAGGGAAAGGCTCACTGATAGAAGGCCACACACACTAGCTAACTATACTAAAGCTAGTAACTAACTCCTTTCTGTAAACTATGCTACAGTATCCAGTAATAATAATAATAATAATAATATAATAATAATAATAATAATAATATAATAATAATAATAATAATAATAATAATAATAATAATAATAGTGCTCTCTGTCAATGGCTGATGCATTTCTGCACATGCGCCTCCATCGTCTCACCCGTGAGGGGAGTACGAAGAATTGACGATAAGCTCTAATGACACCCCGCAAGGGCAGTTCCAACACTTCCAGACGGGCCGGTATGTTCAATGAAATACTGGTCCAGAAATAGACCGGTATGTTCAATGACAATACTGGTGGCACCGACGGGAATCGAACTGGCGACAGGGCCCAGATGGTAGAACTTGACCACTGGGCTATCACTGTGTCCAATAATAATAATAATAATAATAATAATAATAATAATAATAATAATAATAATAATAATAATAACAATAATAATAATAATACCAGTCTTGATAATCTAATCCGGATAGGAATGTGAACTTTGTGGGCCCACACGCGAACCTTCCCCGAATCCAGAGGGGGAAACCCACTCAGCTGGTCATCCTCCTCTTCCTTGTTCTTCCTCTCCTCCTCCTCCATCTTCTTCCTCTCTTCCTCCTCCTTCTTCCTCTCCTCTTCCTCCTTCTTCTTCCTCTCCTCCTCCTCCTCCTTCTTCTTCTTCCTCTCCTCCTCCTCCTTCTTCTTCTTCTCCTCCTCCTTCTTCTTCTTCTCCTCCTCCTCCTTCTTCTTCTTCTCCTCCTCCTCCTTCTTCTTCTTCTCCTCCTCCTCCTTCTTCTTCTTCTTCTTCTCCTCCTCCTTCTCCTCCTCCTCCTCCTTCTTCTTCTTCTCCTCCTCCTTCTTCTCCTTCTCCTCCTCCTCCTTCTTCTTCTTCTTCTTCTCCTCCTCCTCCTCCTCCTTCTCCCTCTTCTTCTTCTTCTTCTTCTCCTCCTTCTTCTTCTTCTTCTGCTCCTCCTCCTTCTTCTTCTTCTTCTCCTCCTCCTCCTTCTTCTTCTTCTTCTCCTCCTCCTCCTCCTCCTTCTTCTTCTCCTCCTCCTTCTTCTCCTTTTCATCCTTCTTCTTCTTCTTCTCCTCCTTCTTCTTCTTCTCCTCCTCCTTCTTCTTCTCCTTCTCCTTCTCCTTCCCTTTGTCCTTCTTTTTTTGCTTCTCCTTCTTCTCCTTCTCCTTCTCCTTCTCCTGTCTCTTCTGCCTTTTTGCGGGAGGAGCTTCTCCCAATCCGTCGTCCCAGGGCACAGGCTTATTCTTGAGCAGGATCCCTACGATGCATGCATTATAAATACATACATACATACATAATACCTTGTGCATTCCAGGTGTAGCTGAAGCCGCGGACCAACTCCTCCAAATCGCCTTTGCCCTGCATGTTGCACATTAAATAAATAAGTAAGTAAGTAAGTGAGCAAGCATATACCAGATCATGCTTGCAAAAGACGGCGTGGGGAATCTCCACACAATCAAAGGGCAGCACGTCTGCAGACCCGTTGATTTTAAGGAACAATTCCCCACGCGAATTTTTGAGAATTGCTTGCAGAGTCTTGGCAATGTGCTTCGTAGACATGCCAGAGTCAGAAAGTGATCCTACACGTTGACAAACGAGCAAAATGAGTTGAATTCCAAAGACATAACTACCAGTCAGCGCCTTCAACCTTAAAATTTTTCTCGGGCCGGTCTGAAATTTGAACGTGTGGAAAAAGGGTCGTGTTATTATCAAACTTTTGTGCAGAGATTTTATTAAGAGCATGACATTTCGAGAAGATGTAACAGCATTCCCGCTCTTTCCCCAGCTCAGAATGAGCGGGAATGCTATTCTTTTTTTCTGTACACAACAATCTGTGGAAAAAACTCTGCACAAAAGTTTGTGAAAAGCGACCGGCATGATTTTGCATTTCCTTCCTACGTACTCTCAACTCATGTCATCCCTTGCATGTTTCTGCTATAACGTGTTTGTTGAAGCTATAAATGTCATTTCCTAACATTGCACGACCCAGCTTAATCTATTTTTCATAAACCAGCAATTCGATGAAACTCGTTTTTGGATTGCTGTTTTGCAAACTTTTGTGCAGAGATTTTATTGAGAACATGACATTTCGAGAAAATGTAACAGCATTCCCGCTCTTTTCCCAGCTCAGAATGAGCGGGAATGCTATTCTTTTTTTCTATACACAACAATCTGTGGAAAAAACTCTGCACAAAAGTTTGTGAAAACCGACCGGCATGATTTTGCATTTCCTTCCTACGTACTCTCAACTCATGTCATCCCTTGCATGTTTCTGCTATAACGTGTTTGTTGAAGCTATAAATGTCATTTCCTAACATTGCACGACCCAGCTTAATCTATTTTTCACAAACCAGCAATTCGATGAAACTCGTTTTCGGACTGCTGTTTTGCAAACTTTTGTGCAGAGATTTTATTAAGAGCATGACATTACGAGAAGATGTAACAGCATTCCCGCTCTTTTCCCAGCTCAGAATGAGCGGGAATGCTATTCTTTTCTTCTGTACACAACAATCTATGGAAAAAACTCTGCACAAAAGTTTGTGAAAACCGACCGGCATGATTTTGCATTTCCTTCCTAGTACGTACTCTCAACTCATGTCATCCCTTGCATGTTTCTGCTGCAACGTGTTTGTTGAAGCTATAAATGTCATTTCCTAACATTGCACGACCCAGCTTAATCTATTTTTCACAAACCAGCAATTCGATGAAACTCGTTTTTGGATTGCTGTTTTGCAAACTTTTGTGCAGAGATTTTATTGAGAGCATGACATTTCGAGAAGATGTAACAGCATTCCCGCTCTTTTCCCAGCTCAGAATGAGCGGGAATGCTATTCTTTTCTTCTGTACACAACAATCTGTGGAAAAAACTCTGCACAAAGGTTTGTGAAACTGACCGGCATGATTTTGCATTTCCTCTTCAATATATTATTATTATTATTATTATTATTATTATTATTATTATTATTATTATTATTATTATTATTATTATTATTATTATTATTATTATTATTATTATTATTATTATTATTATTATTATTATTATTATTATTATTATTATTGTTGCTTGGAGCTGCCTTGCGGGGGTGTCAGTAGAGCCTATCGTCAAATCTTCGTACTCCCCTCACGGGTGAGACGATGGAGGCACATGTGCAGAAATGCATTCGCCATTGACTGAGAAGCACTATTATTATTATTATTATTATTATTATTATTATTATTATTATTATTATTATTATTATTATTGAGTCTTTGGAGCGGAGCCGCGTCACCGAACGGCCCCGTGCTACCAATGGAGGCACATGTCCGACAGGATCAAAGGCCAATTGACTGATAAATCTATTATTATTATTATTGTTATTATTATTGTTATTATTATTATTATTATTATTATTATTATTATTATTATTATTATTATTATTATTATTATTATTATTATTATTATATAGCATAGTTTAAAGAGGGGAGTATAGATACTAGCTTTAGTATAACTAGCTAGTGTGTGTGGCCTTCTATCAGTGAGCCTTTCTCTGTCCTTTTTTTTTTTAGTGATTCCCTCTAACGGGAAGCGCTGCCATTTTTTTCATGTGTATTTCAAACTTTAGGTATGCCATGCTGAGGGCTAGCAAGGCGCCGATATATGTGGCACACCGTGGTGGTGGCTACGGAGTCTTTGCTGATAATACCTTCCTCCTTCTTTTCAGCTTGGGCTCCTCGAACCAGGAGGAAAGTCTTTGCGTGCTGCAGATCATGCTGCATTTTCTGATCATTTCACTATGAAAATTGGGAGTTCCCTGCAAACAGGGATGCATCCAATTAAATTCATTAACGAATCGAGCAGGAATGCAATGCATCTCATCAACTCTTCATCGCAAGGGTTCAACAAGCTCGACGATGACACTTGCCGACCGAACGTGAAGGTAAATTATGTTAGTTGTTACATACATCCATGCAATGTAAGTTTTTGTTACGTGTGTTGTATTTTTTCTATAAATATTGTTGTAAATAATGTCAGGTCAGCAAGGGTACTCCTATTGTGACTGTCACCACCGCAATATCGAAAGATCAAGAGATTTTGCTCAGCTATGCGCCTAATCCAGACCTAGAGATAGCTACGCTGCCAAGCGATGCACATCCGGTCTGGTTGAAAGAGGCTGCCAAGGAAGGAGCTAAAATCCCAGTTTTCCTGTTCGAGACTGACATTGGTCATGTATGTTTCATCGTTCCTGAGAAAGAACATCCGCTTCCACTTAAGTCAATTTCCTTGCTTCATGAAGCAAAGGTTGAACTTTTAGCGTCGGTCAGCAGTATTAGTTCTGATGGAAAGCAACCGCTCTCCAGGTCATCATCTATTCCGCCGGAAAAAAAGAGGAAGCTTCTCGACAGCGTGTCCTCAATTTCAGATAGTCGCCGCACGCTTCTGCCCAGGGAAAGCTCGGACATTACAGTCATCACAGAAAAATCAAGCTTGAGTGATGCACAGGTAAAAAATAAATAAATGAAAATTATTACTGAGAAGATTCTTTTTTACAGGCAGGTGTTCCTGACGTTGATGCTAACCTCGACAGCTGGAAACAGTCAGACAGTTCTACTGTCACTACAGGATATGATGTTAGTAGCTGCAGCAGCTCTAGACTATATCTTCCTACTGGCTCCATGGTAATTTTTTTTCTCTACCTGTCTATGTTCATGCTGGTTAATGTTCATAAGCGATCTTGTTTGCGTAGAACGTCGACGAAGAGTGTTCAGATACGGATTCAAACGGTGATGCTGCATCTATCAACCCTGGATTGCTTCCTCCTCTGGTCGGCGTGGACGATGCGGAATTATCCAACGAGCTTCGATTGAACTTCGACGAGCTTATGGAATCGAATGAGCTGTTGTATAACATCATGAGATTATCACCAATTCCTTACAGCAGACCACGTAAGAATCCAACGCGCCCCTACACGATGAAAAGTCGCACGAAAGGTGCAGTGAAGCTTCAGAGACCGTCTGCGCTCCAAAAACTGTTGGGGATTACCTTCGCCGACTTGGACAGGGAAGTTAAGTCTGTCTGCTGCAAAAAGTGGAAGTGTTATTCATTTATCGACACGCGTGATGTGCTTTACACGAGAGCGAAGAATGCGTCATCGTCTCTCAGTGAGCTTTATTCTTGGGCAGCTTCGCAGCTTGAATCGTTTCAAACAAAAACTGGATCGTTTCAGTATATGTATTTAACGGAGGCTGTGTGCAAAGTAGCCTGGCAGCGTATCTACGGGATCGGTGATAAAGTTTTGTCAAGAGCACACAAACTTCTTGCAAATAACACGAAGGTTTTGACAAAAAGCTACTCAACCGTTCCTGAAACAGAAGATGTGGTAGAAGTATTACTCTGCGAGAAGTTCATGGAGAGTTACCCGGAGATATGCAGCGACGGAATATGGAGGATGCAAGAAATGGCTCAGGACGCAGGAGTCCAAAACTATGTTCGCGAGAATTGGAAAGATATGTGCCTTCGGTTTGGTTGTTCGAAACGAGTTGATCCAAATAATCCTCCGACAGACAATACGATCAACAAAGTTTGGCGCATGGATTTTCCGCACGTCAAGTTTGTCAGAGGTATTATGCATATTTTCGTTATCATTACTTATTACAGGTTTGTTTTGCAGAAGGAGATTTCTCAAAATGCGAGATCTGCACAGAGCTTGCTGCTGATCATTCTAACGGTTTCAGGACTGAAGTAGAAGCTCAAGAATGGCGTCGCCGTAGCAGGCTTCATCACAAAATTCACAGGGCGTGCCGCGTTGCCAGCATGCAGCGCAAGAAGGCAGCACCAGCAGATTTTGCTGCCACAGTCATATCAGCCGATATGAAACCGCCAGTGAAGATCCCATCTTGCCGCCGCGCCGCGAAAGATTTCAAAGGAAAAATTGTGTTTCGCCTTTGCGTTGGAATCAATACCTGCTACACTACCGATACGCATTTTATTCTGACGTACCTTGAAGGCGCGGTAGAACACGGCGCGAACAGCAACATTACTATGCTTGCCGCACTTTTACATTGGCAACTTTGGAACCCTCGCACAATGCAAGCGTGGAAATTATATCTTGAGTGGGACGGAGCTGGTGATAACACCGCGTGGGCGATGCTGGGTTTCCTTGGGCTCAATGTCGTTGACAGAGGAATCCGTTTCCAAGTAGAGTCACATCGCAAGCCACCAGGGCACGGGCACGATGGAGATGATCAGGAATTTCCAGTTATGGATATCGGGTGGAAGAGCACCTTCCTGACAACTAACATCGCTCAAGCGTTATTAAAGCTCATTCTTGCATTCAAGAAGCAGCACAAGAAGAGGCATGTGCTGGTTGTTCTCGGATGTAACTACGACTGGATGACTCATTTTAGCCCGTGTATGAACAAGAGTTTCAAAAACTACAACAAACCCTTGGCATATAGAATCACCAAGAAAGATCCTGACGCTTTGCCGACTGTAGAGATCGCTACTTGGGGAGACGCACAGGATTTTCATGGAGTGCGTGATGATCCCAGAGGAGAACCGATCAATTTGTTTATCGGACGCCCCGGTAATAATATTATCTATCTTTCTCTTTCTCTCTCTCTCTCTCTATATATATATATATATCTCTCTCTCTCTTTCTCTCGTTCTATCTATCTATCTCTCTCTCTATTTATGACAGCGACCGACATGCCTCCCAAGCTTCCAGTCGGCTACTTCGTCAATCCGCGCCTGAAGAAGGATATTCGTGCTTTGGCTACTAAATACCTAGGGCCGGATGAGCGAGCACATGTGGAGGAAATGTTAGCAGGTGGAAATTTGACCAGAGTAGAGGTGGATGGAGATTACTTCGAAGGCGGCCTGCCCGGCCGTCCTGCTCATATGTCCTGTGTCGATGCAAAAGGCAAGGAATGGAGAGCAGAATTTCGATTGATCGACGAGCTACCTGTAAATTGGATGGAGTTGCCTCAAGAGCGACAGGAGAAAATGAACGCACTTACGCGTTTGACCGATGAAGAGCTGCTGTCCTTACCACGCACTTATTTTGTTAATGAAGGACGTCCTCCAGCTCACCCGAGATGGCGTGGTGCAAGACAGCTTACTAGCGAAGAAAAGCAGGAGCAGGATTTAGCATTTGGAAATGCTTCTGAGCCTTGGCGGAAAATTCTCACGTTGCTAAGATCGTCAGAGGAAAAAAAGCAATTTGCGTCCAAGCAGATGGTAGTTAGCGAATTGAAATCATGGATGAGAATGCATGGTGTTGCAACGCAAAACTCCGATCGGAAACAGTTCAAGAAGGCAGAGCTTATTGAACAAGCGTGGAACCATTTCGAACGATGCGACTGTGGGTTCCCTGAGGAAGAAGAGCTTGGTGCTGCTCAGCCTGCAGAACCAGTGGCAGATTCAGAGGATGACTTATCTGATACTTCATCTTCCAGTTCATCAACTGACTCATCGTCTGATCGATCTTCTGGTTCAGAGGAAGAAAAGCATGGTATTAGTTTTCTTCTTCTTCTTCTTCTTCTTCTTCTTCTTCTTCTTCTTCTTCTTCTTCTTCTTCTTCTTCTTCTTGTTCTTCTCCTCCTTAACATGATGCTATCCATATTGTAGATGATTCAGATCGCTCCGACGCAAGTTGGAGAATGCGTAACTCAGGAATCCGTTTGCGCGGACGTCGCCGCGCACGTCGTGCTGCGGGTGGACGTGGACGTGGACGTGGACGTGGTCGTATGTGATTATTTTTTTTGAATGAATTTTTCTGGGTCCGACTTTTTCATAATGGTTTTTGTCTAGGGCAACTGCAACTGTAACGCTTCTTCTAAAAACTGAAATTAGAAATTTGTTTAACTCTGATAATGCACCAGAATCTGATGTGAAGCGTCCTCCCTCCGACCCATTCCCCCCCCCCCCACCCCCCCCCTCCCCCCTCTACGTACCAGCGTACGTCACAGCGGGCAAACAGAATTTTTTGAAGGTAAAACCATGTCTTAATATAGTAAAATGCTTAATATAAGCAAGAATAAACAGTAAAAGCAAATTCTGCATGTTCGGCATTGTTATCATCATAGATTCATGGTAGCCGGGACTACGAAAAAGTAGAAAAATTACCGTGTCGGACCGGTTCCTGCCCACCTCTGAAGATGAAGTTAAAGTGTATTACAATTAATAAAAACATATTTTAATATTATTTTTATATGTTCTGCAATCAGGGAATTCATTTCCTTTCATTTCCACACGTTTTCAAAAAAGTCCATATACTTCATGGAAAATTTCGGAAAAAGGGATACCCCCAAGATTGTCGAATGTTTAGTTCTATTAACTGCACCTGTTGAAGAAAAGCGCCAAAAAAACACACTCCAAAATCATCTCCAAGCGGAATAATTGATATAACTGATGAAGTAAACAAGCAAGAAAAAGATTTGAAAGACGAAAAGAGAAAAAGAATTATTGATACTATGTATACAGAGGGTATGAGATTAAAACGAAAAAATACTGGAAAACCTAAAAATGACTCTGTAGTATCCAGCCTCATAAAGGCAGGCGTTGATATTAAAATTATAAAACCAAAAGGCAAAAAGAAAAATTATTTAGAGACATTGAAACAATGGTTATACACTCAAAAATTTACCGAAAACATAACTTCTCCCGATGAAGGCTGGGACAAACTAGATAAACTTATAAAAGAAAAGAAAAAACCATAGACAAAACAACCACCAACCACACCCCAGACACAACAACCAACCCCTAATTCACCAGAGGCTAAACAGCTAATATTTCAGCTGACGCATGGACAAGCACCCGCAACCCCAGAAGTGAAACAACAAGCACCCAACGAACAACAAGCGCCCGACCAGCAACAAGCATCCCAAGCAAACCAACAACAAGCGCCCGACCAGCAACAAGCATCCCAAGCAGACCAACAACAAGCACCCCAAGCAGAAACACAACCACCGCCTTTAGAAAATGACACTCCGCAAGATGGAGCAGGCCCCTACAGAGGTTTAATGACGCACGAAATAAATGAGATTATGAAAAAACATAAGTGGTTTCTCGGCACAGTTCCAAGCGACCAACTCAACACTTTGAACCCAGGAAGCAGAAAGCGATACGGTTTCATAATGAACTTGGACCGCCATAATCAAGGAGGCTCGCACTGGATAGCAGTTTGGATTTCTTTGAATGGAGACAGGGCTGTTGAAGTTTATGACCCGCTAGCAGAATATGAGCCGACTGAACTTTTCCAACATCAAATGAAACAGCTGTTAGATAAAAGCCGTCCTGATAGTTATTTGTTAATGAAACTTAATCAAGTAAAACAACAAAGCGACACCTCAGATACATGCGGATGACACTCAATGCGGTTTCTTTTAGAGCGGGCGAAAGGAACCAGATTCAAATTCGCCAGTGGATGGACTGATTTGAAAGAGAAGGAAGCAGAAAAGTTGAAAGCCCAGAACGGCTACGGCTCTGACACATTTATTTGAAGCAATTAAAAGAAAAATATATTTTTCTATATATAGTTTTCATGGAATATAAGGGCGGGCGAAGTAGTGGTATCTATTACATAAACAGCAAAAATAGGATAAATGGCACAGACAGCGACTTTAAACACTCCATCGATATGAAGGGGTTAGACAACCCGACACATTGTAAAATTTTACATATCTATGTTCCGAAGTCATATTACTCTGTGGCAAGTCCTTACAACACTTTTACTCTGAGTGAAGATGGCTATGAGACACTCATTACGATACCCGAGGGAAACTACACAATGAACAACTTAAAAATTAAGCTGGCCGAGGTGCTAACCGCAGACAGTCCAAACCATTACACATACACAATAACTAGCAACAACACGAATACCGACCCAGAAGACGGCAAATTATTATTTACCGTAGCGGGCAACCTAGGAATTCAACCGCTGTTTATATTTGATGGCGAAACTCGCATCCACGAAGTAACGGGTTTTGACCGTAGCTCAACATATTTCTTCGTCAATAATAATCTGAGGTCGTCAAATGTCATAATTTTGACGGGAGAAAAAACATTGTATC
Organism: Paulinella micropora; assembly: GCA_019918135.1. Taxonomy (NCBI): domain Eukaryota; phylum Cercozoa; class Imbricatea; order Euglyphida; family Paulinellidae; genus Paulinella; species Paulinella micropora. The sequence goes on from WBZZ01003518.1 coordinate 16,763, forward strand.
TACAAAGCGACCTCGTCGGCGAAGGTGATAACCACGTATTACAGGAAAAATATACTGCGAATGAAATCCCGTTTGGCTCTGTTATCTACGATGGAAGCGGGTCGGAGTATGGCAAAAGACTATCAGCTAATTCAAACAACGTATTTAGGTTTTACTTAACTGACGAAACGACCAACCCATTAACATCAACGGGCTCGGCATTGTAATGACGTTGTTAATTTATCGCGAGACGAATTATTTTAATTTATTTTCATCATTTTTAATTTATTAAAATCTCGTTAATTAATTTATTTTAGAATTATTTATTTTTTATATAGAACCACAAGCAAAAAAAAGAAAAAAGTCAGTCCAATACGGCGGCGAACTCGTCCATCAGTCCAAGGAACTGCTCACTGGAAAGTATGAGTTGAATAAACTCACAAGCCGTGAAGGGTCGGCGAATATTACTCTCACAACCGCGGGAGGAAATGAGAGCACATTTGAAATCCCTACTCGCCCTTTGAACCTCGCGAGGTCTGTGTTGCGATTTACTTACATGCCTGCAGCATCGGCAGGTTATAATCGTATATTTATGGACTGTTTGAGTATGATTAGAACGATTGAATTGCGAACCAGAAGCGGTTTGTATTTGTGTAATCTCCAAAATGTCGGCAACTACACGAAGATTGTATGGAAGCCTGAAACTTGCTATCAAAAATTTATGGCACTTGAAAATCACGGGGCGGGTCAGTCTAGTGGAGGTATGCTCCAAAAGTGTAATGCCCCAACTACATTTGCAGCAAAAGCAACAAGTTATGCTAGAATTAATTCTATGAACACTGCGGCGGTTGCAGCAGTTGGAAATGTTGCCGCACACACTGCTATCGCAACAGCAGGTGGAAATACTTATTCAGATCCTACTACTAATGCTGCAATCACTGACCTTGAAGCAAAAATCAACACTGTCAAAGACAACCTTCGTGCATTATCTACTACCATACAAGCAGAACTGGCTGATGCCTTTGACCATCCTTCTATTTCAGCGCGCCGTCATAATGACTTGCTCGTTGCTAATGGAACTGGTAATGACGCTATGGTAAATAATAATGCGCCAAAGGTCGTACGGTCGTACGACCACGCAAGTTTCGTGAATTTATTAAAATGCTAAGATATTGAGTTAAAAGTTGATTTTAGTTAATATTAATATTAAATTTTGCTAAAATCATTAATAAAACTTTACTTTAATGCGCTTCAGACCGGTCTGGACTTAGCCTGGCAAAAAAAAATGCTCCAGTCGCAATTTTTTTCTGAAAAATTAAAGGCAAATTTCTGCAAGATCATGGGACTAACGTCATGGAACTAATGATTTCGAGTATTTTATTCATTATTCGTAGCTCCAAAGCATTAGTTCAATGAAGAACACTTCCGAAAAGCTGACTTAGTAGGAAAAATTGCGTCGGAATCTTACTTTAGGCAATGCGTCGGAAGGAATTTTATGACCTTCCGACGCATTGCCTACACGTGAGCCTTGCCTGCCGCAGCCTACGTATGCATCGAAACAAACGAAAACAATAAACAGTACAAGATAGTGTGCTTCTTTTACATTTTATCTTATACTGGTTATTAGCTTCTGGGGCCGAATGGAAAATAAGCTGGATTGAAGACGGCACGGTCCACCAAAAATGCTACTCCCTAGGACCAGGAGACGAGTTTCAGGGCGAACCTCTTCCCTCCACATCTCACACACACACTGACGAGAGAAAATAGTAGTAGTAGTAGTAGTAGTAGTAGTAGTAGTAGTAGTAGTAGTAGTAGTAGTAGTAGTAGTAGTACTCGCGAATGGGCATAAAAAACGAAGTAACATCAAATACGAAGTCAAAGTAACGAGTGTCTTCGTTCTCTACTACTGCCATAATCAACAGGCTCTACTGCCATAATCACAGTTTCGCAATCCCAGAAGATGACCTGAGTGCGTTGAAACAGATCTTCTCTAGGGGTTCTAGTTATACCCATGAAAAAGACAGGAATTTTGACCACTTGACATAGAGAGCAACTAGTGCAGTGAGGTCCACCAAAAATGCTACTCCCTGAGACCAGGAGACAAGTTTCAAGGAGAAAGACAAGATGGCGAAGACGGAAAACACTGACGCTGACTCGTCTTCTTTCATCTGCCTTGGATTGAAGGAGGCCGATAAAAGAAGAGAAGGCAAGTTTTTTTTTTTTTTTTTTTTTTTTTTTTTTTTTTTTTTTTTAACAAATTGAAGGCACGCTTCTGCAAGAACGACAGGCTTGAATTAGCTTCTAGGATCTAGCTAAAAAAGCCAAGAAAGCATTAGTATTTTGCTGCGACTGATTTGCAAGAAGAGCAGCAAAAGCATTGAAAGAGTTTCCCTGGACTTGACCGCCACCCTTACTGTTAGACATTTTGCCAGCGACCGATGAAAACATCTTCATCATTGGAGCCATTTCGTCGTCCGGCCCATCACTGCTCGATTCACGCTTGTTCTGCGGCTCCTGATTTGGTCGTCCAACTTGTTGGGAGGGAGCAGAGCGTTGTACAGGCGGACAGGTTGACCTGCCACACTCACACCTACTGCTGTGCGGGTCGCAGTGCGGGCATTTGCACCCAAGACCGCAGCCACGGCATTCTCGACATTCTAGAGCCCCGCCACACTTGACGGGGTCGTGCACGTGTTCCTCGTCGATGCGCGCATTATGCTTGGGCTTCGCCTTCGGCTTCGGCTTCGGCTTCGGCGGCTCGGGCGATAACAGTGCGCCGGGGGCTTCTTCATCTCCAGTTAGCTCTTCATCTCCAGTTGGCTTTCCCGGCGGTGCTGGTGACGAGTTGCTGGGAGGAAGATGTTTCACCTCTTGTTTGTCTGCAGCTGCGTTGCCTGGAGTTTGTTCTTTATCTCCAGGTCGCTTTGCCGGCGGTTCTACCATTCCATGCTTCCGGCGATAGCACTTGCAAGGGCTACACACGCAGGTTGCCCTGTCGTGATGCCCGTTACCTCCCCGCTTACCGCCTTTGCTGCCTTTGCGATAGCACTTGCAAGGGCTACACACGCAGGTTGCTCTGCCGTGATGCCCGTTACCTCCCCGCTTACCGCCTTTGCTGCCTTTGCCCCCTTTGCTATCTTTGCTGCCCGCCGACCGGTTATCCTCCTCCAAGTTACCATGCTGCCCCTAATTGTCAACAAATTTCAAGCCAGCGGATACAACGTTCATAATACACGTCAATGTACCATTCTGAGCTTCTTGGGAAGGTCTATCCACGCGACCTTCCCATCCTGAAAGCAATGATGCATGGAAGAGGGAGGTCATTGAACCGATCATGGGACAAACAATGACCTTGTCAAAGCCGGCAGGCAAAAAACGGGGAATTATTTGCCCTGGATGATTCTTTCAGTAACTTGCCCCGAAACAGAAGTATGGTACCGTGCCAACCGCATGATTAGTTACAGCCTGAGCCACGGGATACGGACTGTATTTGGTCATCACGAAGGTGATGTTAGCGTACTCCTTCGGTGCATGGTTGACCAAGCCCCCACCATAGTTGGCACTTTTCTGCTTGCTCAATAGCATCTGTCGCTGCTGGGCGGTAAGATAGAAGATCTTGCCCTTGATGAGGATAGAGTTGCTGCCTGGTGTATTCAGGACAGTCTTAAACTTCTCCGGCTCCTCGCGCTGGTCCACAACCCCAAAAGACAAAGAGCGGGTTCTTGATCCCATCGAAAAGCTCCCCCTCTTTCGCGGCCGGGCCACCCAGTTTGCCTGAGCTAGCGCACACCGTAGGAGTTTCCATGCCTTCGATTTCACTGCCTTTATTTCCGCAGGTGCGATCCAAAATCTCAGGACTATACTTGGGGAGGGTGGTGGCCCGGGCCTTGCGCCCCGAGCTCAAGGCACTGGCGACAAAGGCAGCTTCGAAAGTATCGGCCCCAGGCGTAAGCTCGGACTTGCTGTCAGTCTTGGGCTTCAGAGAAGCCCTGGACTTCTTTGAGCACCTAAGATTACACAACTTCTGGAGCGAAACGGACACTGTCAGCAGCGATTAGTACCTGCCGGGCTTGCGCACACCCTTTCTTTTCTGCTTGCCTCTTTTGGAGGCGCCTGGCGGTGATGTGCCTGGCGGTGATGCACCGCTGATGGCCGAGCTGAAGTCTAATTCCGAATCGGCAAGATTAGATGAATCCTCAAGGTACAAGCCTTCATCGTCCGAGTCTGTAGTTTGCCCCTCCGGCCTGCAGCACAGTGTAAAATATAATTATGTGCTAGCATTTCGAAAGTAATTAAGAACCTGAGAGGGTCCGGCGGGAGCTTAAGGTTCAGATCGTCGTCCCTGAGACAAACTCAATCTAGTTAGCAAAAAAAAAAAAAAAAAAAAATGTAAGCGTACCCCAGGCCATATCACCAGCCCTGCCTCTGACTGAGGCTTTGGGTTCAGCTGCGCGTTCGTACGTACTAATGTACGGAATCGGCTCCTCTTTTTCCCAGAAAGGAAAGAAATCCTGCCTAGGGCGATGTGCCAACACCAAAGGGCCCAGAACCTGGCTTTTGAAGCACTTGGTAAGGGCACCATCAAACTCACCAGACTCTTGAAGCCGCTCTGTCGCCACTGGGTCGACATCGTTGTACTTGGCAAACTGAAGCTTGAAGCGACGCGGGGAATCCGGAACCTTCTTTTCAACTTCCCTCGCTACCAGCAGCGCATACTCCACAACTTCAAACTTCCATACCAAGTTGTCGTCATGCACCGCTCGCAAAAAGACGCCGGGCCTAGTGTTTGTTGTCACATGTCAGAATGCTTATATGACAAAGAGAATCATATTATGATTACCCCACCAGGAGCATTCCTTCTTGTGGGCCGCCAAAAAAGCACAAACGGTCACCGGTCTGGAGTCATAATAATATGACTCATCAATGATGAAATGCACGCTGATCAATATAGCAACCGTGTGGGTACCTGCAGGTTTTTGTCGAGTTTTTTACAAAACTGGCTGTCCAGCAGAGCAAAATACTCAGGAACATCGCCCGCATCCCTCGATGAGACATGCACAATCAACACCCTACGCTAAAACAGTCCATATGAAAGACTCAGACAAAATGTTCATACCCGCGCATCCCTTCCTCTGCATCGTCTTGAGACGCATCCTTGGGAAACCTGTAGCCAAAGCTATCTGTTGGCGCGACCGAAACCGAAACCCACGCGATCTCCGAGCTTGTGCTGTCGAATGTGAGCTTGACCAAGTATATTTGCAACAGCCCCTGTTTATCCTGGGAAGGGTAACCAATACTTGCGGCGGCGCCATCATTCCCCTGCTTCTGCTTTCCATATTTGTTCTCGGGCTTGTCAGCGTGAGCATTTCCCTTGTCTTTGCCCCCCGTGCCAGCAAAGCTTGCGGCGTCGCCAGCATTCCCCTTGTCTTTGCCCCCCGTCCCAGCGGCAGCGCCGGCATTGCCCTGGTTTTTGCCCCCGGTCCCAGCAGCCTTTGCGGCGGCGCCAGCATCCTCCTCCTGATCATCTAACAGTGTAAATATTTACCTTAGGCGAGTGTCACAAACATACACCACCCCCATTCCCCCCCCCCCCCATATGCGCACCCCTGTCGGAACAAGTCATGGTTTGTGGGAACGAGGAGGATTTGGGAGCTCATATTTGCAGGGTAGCTAGCCCCAGGCTCAATGTTGATGCTGATATAAGTGTTGTGGAATTCACACAAATATTTGTCTTAGGCGAGTGTCACAAGCATGCACCAGCCCCCCCCCCCCCCCGCATATGCGCACCCCTGTCGGAACAAGTCATGGTTTGTGGGAACGAGGAGGATTTGGGAGCTCATATTTGCAGGGTAGCTAGCCACAGGCTCAATGTTGATGCTGATATAAGTGTTTTGGAATTCACACAAATATTTATCTTAGGCGAGTGTCACAAACATGCACCACCCCCCCCCCCCGCATATGCGCACCCTGTCGGAACAAGTCATGGTTTGTGGGAACGAGGAGGATTTGGGAGCTCATATTTGCAGGGTAGCTAGCCCCGGGCTCAATGTTGATGCTGGTATAAGTGTTTTGGAAAGGACGCAAATATTTACCTTAGGCGAGTGTCACAAACATGCACCACCCCCCCCCCCCCTAGGCGGGTCTGTGGTTTAGAATTAGTAAGAGTTGAAAGCTACCTTCGCCGTTTAAACCATGCACGCCTGCGCTACTTGTAATGGCATCCCTTGCGGCCTCCGACACTTTTGCTAGCTGAGCTAGCTGTTGCAAAACTGTTTCGTTATCACCTGTTCGCGTTGGTTGTGGGAACTGTACGTTGTCCCATTCGCTAAATCACACACACACTGACAAAAACCCAGCACGGCGCAAACGTCTTACCCGTTTGATTCCTCACCGCCCTTTGGATTGGGCGGTTCTTTCAAAGTAGCGCTATGCAAGTTTTAACAACGCAAAACACACAATGAGTAGCATTTAATGCACTTAGATGAGGGCAAACTCACCGCTTCTGAGATGCAGACTTTTCCTTGTCTTTCCCTTTGCGTTTAGGTAACTTAGCAGTCGCATCAGCAGCCTCAAACAATGATTCACAGAAGAAATAATTAAAAATAGTAGAGTAAGCGTTAACGATTGAGTTGCTCGAACCTTAGAGGGAGGGAGTCCATCGCCAGCGGATGTCCGTTCACTGAATCTAAATCACACATACTGACAAAGCTCAGCACGGCGCAAACGTCTTACCCGTTCGATTCCTCACCGCCCTTTGGATTGGGCGGTTCTTTCAAAGTAGTGCTATGCAAGTTTTAACAACGCAAAACACACAATGAGTAGCATTCAATGCACTTAGATGAGGGCAAACTCACCGCTTCTGAGATGCAGACTTTTCCTTGTCTTTCCCTTTGCGTTTAGGTAACTTAGTAGTCACATCAGTAGCCTCAAACAATGATTCACAGAAGAAATAATTAAAAATAGTAGAGTAAGCGTTAACGATTGAGTTGCTCGAACCTTAGAGGGAGGGAGTCCATCGCCAGCGGATGTCCGTTCACTGAATCTAAATCACACATACTGACAAAGCTCAGCACGGCGCAAACGTCTTACCCGTTCGATTCCTCACGTCCACTTCAGGTTTTGCAAGTTTGAACAACACAAAACACACAATGAGTAGCATTCAATACACTCAGCTAATGTCATGAATAATACAAACGCACCGCTTCGAAGATGGTTTGCCTTCGTTTGCATGCTTAGAATCAGACGACCCTTGCTTATTTGTACGCTTGGATAGCTGTTCAGATGCAGAGGGGTTGAAATGAGATGTTGTTTGCCTTTTTCTGCTCCTCTTCCTGCCATCTGATTCAGATGTGTCTACGCGGCTTGGGTCGAAGAACCCATTCTCCTCACGCGAGTACACCACCTTTTTTGCTTTGTCACCCCCTTTTCCCTTGTAAACATAGACAATGTTATCAGACAAATGGCTCTACGTGTAACTGTTGTGAGGAAGGTTGCAATAACACGCCCTCGTTGCAGGCAGAATCTCAACATTGGCAAACGGGACCCACTCTTTGCTGCCGTTGACTTGCAGAAAGCCTTTTGCTTCACCTTCAGACTTGTCCACTCGCAACTGCTGAATGCTTTCAACTACAGTTTTCTTCCCTGACATGCGTATGGTTGATGCCCTACGGGCAAACTTGAACGATGCAAAGCTTGATCTTTTGACTTCAAAAAAGGATGGAGAAATGCCTATTTCCCCCCACGGTTGGCAGATTTTGGGGGTATCATTTCATTCCTAACGAACGTCCTCTCAAGCCATCTTGGCTGCGTTTTGATTGTTTTGGTCGGGTGAGCCACGCACGGGCAACGTGCTCGCTGCGGAGGCAAAGGTAGATGCATTTCCTTGCGATCTGTCGACTCCATTTTTTTTCTGTCCCTTTTTATTTGTTACAGCCAGCAAACGTTGCTCCGACATGGAGGTCTGTTAGGCAATCGGTGTGTACTGTGACATGGAACAGTGCTTTTTTTTTTCTTAGATGTAAACGATGTCGTGGCTGGTCCATGTCCCACAACAGCAAGTGCGTCAACCTCCAGATTTGCGCAAGGATACCGACGGTTCTGTGGTTTCCTATCATTTTCCTGCATTAAGTCCGCAAACTCTCAACTCAAGCCACGACCACCGGTCTGGGAAGCAAGAGGCGAACGGAAACAACGCTCACGATGATTTTTTTTTGCATCAAAACGCAAATCTGTCCTCGAGACTGAACCTGACAGCAGTGAGACAGAGCCTAACAGAAAACGAAAGCGAGATTCGCGCGTTCCGCGCGTGGATTTGACTTCTGTCGACCCCAAGCACCGGAAAAGGCTGGAGAAAAGTAGGAAATATCAGGCCAATAAACGAACATCCAAGCAGGTATCTCAAAAATATCCTGATGACAGGGCATTGCAGGACATGCTTCTTTCCAGTGCGGGGGAGAGGATGTATCCTGAGACTAGCGCCCTGCTACGCAAGAATAAGGCACAGGCTGCGGCCGCTAGTGGTGCTGCAGGAGATGCCGGCTCGGGCCGCTCACAAACAAGCAATCGTAGGCAAACTGAGAGGAAGGATGACCACCCAGGAGTGGAACGACTATTTCACATGCATTAGCCGGGCTTACGCTAACAAAGCTGCAAAGGTCGAGAAGCAATTGGCCGAGAGCAAAGCTAAGGGTGACGTTGTGCCCATCGATATTTTCGCACAGAAGCGAACCAGGGATGAACAGCGCGAGGGCATCTCCCAGTTGGAAAAGCTCACCACCAAGAAGGTGATTCTAGAGATGATGGGCGCCAAGTCAGGTCGCACAACGCTATACTGGTACGGGACTCTCGACAGCTTCCATGACAATTACCGCGACAAAGCTTTCCCGACAATATTTGAGCAAATGGTGATTGCATCGGGCAGTATTGAGAAACTTGTCGTAGATTTGCGAGGCACGCAGTGGGTCACTGATAATTCAGCTGCATACATCCGCAGGCTGCCGGCATTTCTATAAGCCACGAACTCGCAAAACTCTCACAAAGCTCTTGGATGATGAGAAAGTCTTTTTCCGCTGCATCACTAAGACCGTGCCCTGCAAATGACATGATAACTACGATAAGTGGAAGCTCGAGCGCGACAGGGAGCTTGACAAGCTTGCCAAAAACCCCAAGAAGCGTGATCTTATTAACAAGAAGCTTCAAACGCTCAATGAGAATATTAGAAAGTGCGAGCGCCATTTTCGACAGTACGAAACCCAGCGCAAGTGATTCATTTTTCGTCGTGAGTTTCATTGGAATGGTTGATGTTGCTTCGCTGCTTGCATTGTTACTTGGGGGGGGGGGTGGTGCATGCTTGTGACACTCGCCTAAGATAAATATTTGTGTGAATTCCACAACACTTGTATCAGCATCAACATTGAGCCCGGGGCTAGCTACCCTGCAAATATGAGCTCCCAAATCCTCCTCGTTCCCACAAACCATGACTTGTTCCGACAGGGGTGCGCATATGGGGGGGGGGGAATGGGGGTGGTGTATGTTTGTGACACTCACCTAAGGTAAATATTTGCGTGCTTTCCAAAACACTTATATCAGCATTGCTTGTTTCTCCTTTCCAAGAGGTTTTGGTTATGCTTTTTTGTAGGTATCATCTTTTTTCTTTGTGTGTGCCTTGAATGTGATAGTTACGTTCAGGCGCGAATTGAAGCTCCGCAACCCGGGTCGGGCCAGTGGGTGATATATCAGGATTACATATCATGGTACTCGGAAAATGGCACGAAAGTAAACGACCTTCTGTTCACCCTTGTCACTCGTGACGCGCACTGCCAGCTCAAGTATGAATATATTCATAACTTAATGACTACTGAGCACACCGCGGACACCACCCGATATTGCTGGGCTTATCATTTTCGAAGTACCCAGGATGGGGGCAGCGGCGAGCTTTCGTCTTTGCCGGGGCCAGGCGTGCGGACTGGCGATGGCGGTGGTGATTTTACGAGCAAAGAGTTTATTTACTCGGAATCATGCTACCACGCGCTTTATGGTGTGGACGTGGAGGCGCACGTTCTATGTGCGAACCACGCCTGGAATCCCTGCGACGGAGCAAAGCGCAATCTGTCGAAGGTCTTTTCAAAAGACCAGATTGAGCAAGGGATAGGCTTTTCGCTTGTCGAGGATTGGTTAGAATCTGCGTCTAATGCTGGCTTTGCGAACGTTCGCCTCTACGGGCACGAGAGGGACGTCATCCAAGAGTGGGTCACCCAGAATCCACTGTCTCCCCGATTACTAGCTGGCAGTTTCGGGAGCTTCGTTCTTTCAAATATTCCCTGCAAACAGCTGCGGGCAAGCAGTTTAGTGTTCCGGGCGTAGCGTACGGTGCTTTATGCAGCGGCGGCCAAGATGCGGATCGTGTGGTACTTGACTTGAGGAGCGATAAGGAGGCGGGCCTCCGGTGTGAGTTTTGCACTCAGAGTACGATGGCGCCTAAGGCCGCGCATAAGCAAGGGGAGAAATGCCCAGTTCGGAGAGGCGGGGCGACTGGCATCAGCTCCGGCTTCGTCCTGGAACAGTCCGAGGCTACTGCCAACATGGGGCGCGAGGAGAAGATTCGCTACTTCAATAGGCTGGCCAGGCAGAGGAGCCAAAAGAAAAAGCAAGGCAAGACGGGCCAGGGGGGGCATTTTTCACGCATGACAAGGCTCAATGTATTGCTTTGCTGCAGAAGTTAGGTTTGCCCACGGAGGGCAAGGTGGCGGAACTGCGGGAGCGTCTGAACAGCGACGTCTCGCAAGGTTCCGACAAGCCCAAGGCTAAGGCGAAGCACTCTAAGTCTGGCAAGCGGGGCCAGAGGAAGAGTGGGAAAGCTGAGGCTGCAACCCCGCCAGCTGCTAAGAAACGCAAAAGCTCGTCGAAAGGTATACGTCTGGTGTGGCAGGGCTTACCGTTTGCTTACTTTTTGAAATTGTTCTTGCAATTATTTTTTTTTTGTTTGGACAGTGCCAGGGACGGTGAGGAAGACCAGAGGCAAACGCGTTTACTATTCAGGGCAAGACGAAGACGGAGAAGGTGATAGCGAGGACGGGGAAGCTGTGGAGCCCTGGAGATGCAACACGTGCGGGTTTGAAAACCGAAAGCATTCGTATTTTGTTGAAGGATGTGAGTTGTGCGAGCGTGCTGCATCTAGTGACAGCGACGAAGCAGACGAAGAGAGCGATGATGAAGACTTGTACCAGGATGATTCCGTTTAAATTCGTCTGCTTCTGTCGCTGTTTGTTTGACCAGCAAGGTGGCGGTCGAAGCAAGCGTACACGCTCTCCTCCCTTCCCCCCCCCCCCTTCCCCCCCCCCCCCAAACCGTGCTAAGTCGTAAGTAAGTACACGTCAAGACTATTAAATTAGAATAAGTATGTTGAATTTCAGCAGAAAGATTGGTAAAAAACGATCTAGCAAAAAAATTACAACTTAAAAGATCATTCTGGGGTTTAGCTGACATAGCTGAGATTTAGCGTACATACAAGGTGCCGACCGGCTAAGTACAGCAAGGAGTTTTGTAATTAAAAGTCTTTATTAATATGTTTTCTTTACATCCAAACGTTTTAAAAGCAATAATTAATGGATTCAATCATATCTGAACAAGTTCGGAAAAAAAATGAAAGGTCGCAAAAAAGTACGACCGGCGCCTTATTATTTACCACAGCGTCATGCTAGTTTTGTTAATGTGGCTTATGAAGAAGCCAAGTATTTTGAAGGAGGTGCTAATGCGACTGAAGGCCCAGTTATCAATGTTAAACTTCCTTTGGGTATGCTGTTCGGCACTATTTTTGAATTAGATAAGACTATCGGCTTCAACGAAATTCTGGATATGCGAATTGTGTGGGAAGGAACTAACCGTGCTTTCTATGGAACGGATGCGAAGAGTATTGCGGCCGGAGCCACTGCGACTATTGTCGGAGCCACTGTTTCAAACTTAAACTTGTTCCTGTCTGTGGAAACCGACCCGAATGTAATTTTTGGTGTCCAGCAAAAGATTGCGGGTGAGGGCTTTCCACTTAAGATTGAAACCCTATCTCATGGAAACAAAACCTTCAAACTCAACAACAAAACTATGTCATTAAGATGAACCGCTCGCAGGGTGAGAGAATTTGTCGTATATACACTTCCGCCTTCAACAACACTGAGAGTGCTAATACAGCTTTTGATAATGATAACAGCGCGGATGCTAAAATTATTACTTATTATACAACACTTGATGGGACCCGCCTTCAACAGTTTGATATTGACACTTCTGAGAATGAGGATTATATGATTTTGAAAGATAAGTTGAAGGGAAGTGCTATTTTGAATTCTGATGTCTATCATTACAACTGGTTCCATGTTGATACTTGGGACAACAACCGCCCGTTGTGCGATAAGGATACTGACGGCTATAAGGTAAGCGGTTTGAGCCTAGACACTGAGAGGCGATATGAGTTCGTTTCTACCACCGCGGGAAACAATCTCAACCATTACACTTATGCTATTCTTCAACGAAGTGTGCTTGTTAAGGGAATTGAAATTATTATTAGTTAGCAGGTAGTAATTAATTTTTGATAGTTAATTTATTTTTTAATAATATAGGAACTATGTCCACTCATCAGCGAAATTTAGTCGCCAAAGATGGAGCTAATAATTTTGTTAATGTTAAGTGTGAAACCAATGGAACAATTAAAACAAGTTTAACAGCACAAAATCCTGACGGAGACTTCGTAAATGTCAAAGTCGGGTATGATGGACACGTAGGACCGAATATGAAAACCGCCTTTGGAGAAGCCTTAACCAGTTCATTAACTCCAGTATGACAGGAAATCTTTCCATATACAGTTAATACACGTATATGGACATTAACTCAAACTGATGCGAAAGTAGCATTTAATGCGAATATGGCTGAATTGAAAACAGATGCGAAAGCTACCGCAGATACCATTATGGTAAGCAAAAAAAAGAAGTAAATACAGAACAGGGATGGGCATCATGTGTCGCTTCACTGCCTTATGGACTACGAACGAAACCAAGGACTACTATTCATTTATTGGTATTGGTGATAGTGGATTAGATAATGGTTTCTATTTTCACAAGACTAAAAATGACGGTATGAATATTCTCCACACAAAAGCAGGAGTGCCTACCTTGGTTCCACAAGCGGGCTGGAATGACCCGTGTAATGGAACAGAAGGTATGCCTAACATGGACTGGACGAAAGGAAATGTCTTTCAAATTCAATTTCAATATTTGGGCTTTGGTGCTATTAAGTTTTCAATTGAGAACCCAAACACAGGCGAATTTCAGCAAGTCCATATGATTAAGTATGCGAATGTCAACACGGGTGTCAGTCTGCGGAATACGACTCTCCCATTTGTGGCACGAATATTTAATAATAATGCTGGAACTGGAATACAAAGTTTGAAAACGGCTAGTTGTAGTATGTTTATTGAGGGCTCCAACACTATTAATTCAAGCATATCAAACGAAGCGGAAGGAAGTGAGCCAGCGAGCACTACTGAAAACCCAATTATCAGCATAAAAACAAAACAACTTTTAATGGAGGCGCGACCAATTATTGAATTGTTTATCCATCTCTCGTGAGCATATCAAACAAAGATGCTAAAGTTAATATAGTGCGAATTGTGAAAACGACTGGAGCACTTACGGCGGAGAACTTTGCTGATATTGATGCTACAACTTCAATCGTGTCAAAGGATACCGCTGCGACTGCCCTCGGTGGTGCCACTATAACGGACGTAATTCTAAAACTGTATGCTAATGCTACTTCTAGCCAGCTTATCGACCTGCGAACTTACGATGTTCAACTATCTCCTGGCAAAAATCTAACATTTTTACAAAAGTCTGTATCGACTGTTAATAATGGAGGAAATGTAAGTGTTATAGTTAATTTCTTAGAAGATCAGTAAGCAAAAAAAAAAAAATTACAAACACTTTACAAATACTTTTTCAATTCATCTCTGGTTCTACACCATGGTTGTTTCATTAACCATTTTGTGTATGGCTTATCAATCTTTGCGATGTCTTCAAACTTCTTTCTGCGGTATTTCCCAAAATGAAAAGTGTCTTTTGGTTGAGCATTTCTCTTTTCTTCAATCGCTTTTATTTCGTCGTCGATTACCTTTTGAACATCTTCCAACGAGAAGGATTTCTTTTCGCCTTCAATGGAAAGTTTTTGGAACTTCTCGCACAGTCTTGTAAGGGCAGTCATAGTAGGGTTGTATATATAGGGTAATATTAAAAAAAAAAAAATTATATAGCGAGGTATGTCTGAATGGATACAGTTCGTAAAGGCTTACTCTGCTAAGCATAACATAAGCTACAAGGAAGCATTGAAAAAGGCTGGTAAGGCATACAGGAAGCAAAAGGGAGGCAGCACTGAGTTGTCTGAGGATGTCTATTTGTCTTCGTCTGAACGAAAAGGGGTTGACGGATGGAAACCAGTCGCTAGCAAAGAAAAGTCAACAGTATATGAAAAAGATGGTAGCAAAGAAAAGTCAACAGTATATGAAAAAGATGGTAAGGCGATTGTAGCATTTAGAGGAAGTGCGGATAAGCGAGACTTACTTACAGATGTCGCATTGGTAAAGGGAGTATTGAAAAGAACTCCGAGATATAAAGAAGAGCAGAAGTTGGTTATCGAAGTCATAAAGAAATATGGTAAAGAAAATGTAGAGCTGACGGGACATTCACTAGGTGGCACAATAGCAAAAGACTTAAGCCGACAAACGGGGGTGAAGGCGACTACATACAATAAAGGCAGTAGCACGAGAGACCTCATTGAAGGAGTAATTGACCGAGTAGCTGTTAGAGTAAATCCAAAAGGTAAGAGGGCGAAGACTGCGAAGCTAACCACGAACTACAGGACCGCATTTGACCCCGTTTCATTGTTAGGGGCGACGGCGGTAAATACTAAGTTAGTGAAGATGTCGAGGGGCGTTCATAAGATTAGAAGCTTCAAAGGTAGGGGCAAAAAAAATTACTTGTACATTTTTTATTGTCAGTACATTTAGTATCCAAACGGTCTAGTTTCAATCGCATTGTCTACGATACCTATAATATTTCTTTTAGTGTAAGTAAAGCTGAATATTTTTTCTAAGTATTCACTCGTTATTTTTTTCTGTTGTTTATCTCTTGTTATCTTGCTGTCCTCTACTATAACAACTTTACCAGATTTTTCAATTCGTTTTGCAATCAATTTTTCTTCCTGTGTCTTAAGCAACTCTAACAATTCATTCTTGCCGTTCTCAATAAGGTCGCTGTTTCTAATACCAAGTCCGCAACTGATTACACTTAACATATTTGGTAAATTTAATGATTTATTGTTTTCATAATTCATACTAAAGCCTTTGACTTTCATACTTGCTTTGCCGTTATCTAAGACATATCCATAACATTTTGGCCCGCCTCCGATAAAGGTCATAATCTTTTCTCCGTGTAGTTCGTCCGTCCATTCTCCTAACAACTTACCAGTTTTAACATCTGTTTCTCCTTTCGTTAAGTCTGTTGTGTATATGACACTGTCCGTATCGTGGTATAGAATTCTGTTGCCTAGTTTGTCCATCATCTCATATAATCTAATCCTCGCGTGGCAAGTTGTAAATAAAGCAACTACAATATTTGTTTTCACTGGGTCGCTTACCGCATCTTGTTTAAGGTCATAACTCGCTTCTATTATTTTGTCGTTAATAATGTTTATGTTTATGTTATCGACTGACTTGTCGCTCATTAACTTGTATAAGGTATCTTTGTCTTTTATCATTTTGTTTTTAGTTTTGTTTTGCTTTTCACCAAACTTGCCCCACAACGAGTTTAAGCACAACCTAGCAACCGCTCGCCTTCCGGGGTTTTCTTCTATTTTGTTTTCGTCCATCTTAATACCCATCCTGACTTCCATACTGTCAACGTAGTTTCTTTTTTGTTCCTGTGTAATACAGCCATCAGGATATCCGCTTGACTCTTGTTTAACCTTTAAGAAAGTTTTTATGTAATCTTTGAAAAGGCTACTGCTCTGCTCCTTCCAATGCCATACCTCATATACCTGAATTAGCTTGTAGCCTTTGTCTAAGGCCTTGTAGATTTCAGGAGTTGCCCAAGTGCCAGTTATTGCTCGCTCGTTATCGGCGTGCTTACATTCATCCTTTTGTTCGGTCATTCCGCACTTGTCGCATAAGTAATACATTAGCTTTCCTCTATCCGCCTTAGGTAAAACGGGATGGAGTAATTTTCTGGGCGGTAGCATCTTAACCTTAGCCTTTCCAAAACATTCTCTGTTTATAATTTCGTTTTTCATATCTTTTCTATCATCATCGTTGTTTGGTCTAATATTTCGTGGTGCCCGCTAGGATAAAGGTCGTAAAACATAACGGTAGTATACAGAGAGCATATGTCAATGTATTTCGCGTATTCATCGTTGTATCTTGACTTCCAATACAATGTTAGAGCATCCGTTCTACCTCCAAACATTTCTTCTCGCGGGTTAAGTCCTTCTTGTTCCGTAATTCGTTCATTAGTATCTTCCGCTAGGCTTTCACTCGTTTTCATTAATCTCCATTCACATTCCCAGATAGATACTAGTTTGCTGACATGTTTGCTCAGTTCTTTTTCTCGTTTCATTGTTGCCTTGTATAGTTCGCCCATCGTCTTATTCTTCTTAGTATTGATTGTATTTCCATTGAAGCACTTTGTACATCCGTGCCAGAGACATCCGTGAAATTCGTAAGCGGTTTTCGTCTTTTCATCCCATCCATCTACGTAAGCATTTGATTGTCCTAAATTAAACATCTTTTCACCTCCATTGAAAGCATGTTTGATATCCGTTTGGTCTAACCTGCTTCTGTAAGCTATCCATTCAACACAAGCCCGAGAGGTAATCCTGTTTTGCTTCTCAGCCTTCAACACAGCAATTGAATCCTCTGGCATAAACTTAGCACGATACAAAGCCATAACACAACTCGCAATAGTTGAACTCTAGAAACTGCTTTCTAAAATCCATACATCCCTTCTTAAAATGTCAACATCGCTATGACAGTATTCAGCAATTTCCTTCCGCATGTCAAATGTGTTGTTTTTCTGGCTTTCATACCATTCTAAGAATTCTGCTCTCTTTTTATCTTTCATCGTGTCGTATCCGTAGTGCTTCTTATGAGGCATAACACCAACATAATTTTTATTCTTGTCAGTATTGAAGAAGTGAGGGAAGAAACCTTTCTTAAGTTCCTTCAATCCGAATGTCTTAGGAAAGTCAGACAGAGGCATAGTCAAGAAACTGAGACTATCAATGAAGCGGTATTTCTTCAAAGTCATCATCATTATCTTACCTCCCTGATATATGACGAATGGAGCCTGCCCGTTATCAACTAGCCACTTAAGAATAAACTGACAGTCATAACCGCGACTGTTATGAGCAATGAATGTAAAGCCGTTGTGCTTAGATTCAAAAGCCCACTTACAGAAATCATCAATGTTCTTATGGATAACTGGTGGTTCCTTCGCATCGTAATACTGACTTTCCGCATGATTAACAATGTGCTCGCCAGTATCCTGTGTCGCTTCAAAGTCAAAGAATATGTATTTATCTGAAAAAGGTAATATGTCTTTCTTCACGATTTCACATTGGTGTTCAAGTGGTTTCAGTTCCTTACAATTACGGCATTTCGCATAACCGCATCTGTGTTCGTCTTTCTTCCTGTAATTAAGTCCGCACGAAAGACATTTCGCTTTGATATCACAGTTCGTCCTCTTGTGGTTATTGAAACATACAGTGTTTGGAAACTATCCATTACACGAATAGCAATCAGTCCAATTGCTTTTATCGTTAATACCTTTACAGCCTTTGGTTTCGCAGATATTGCAAGTGGATTCGCAGGCATGTCTTTCTTTGTATCCCCTTAGACATAACTCACAGAAGTTCTTTTTACCTAGCATAGACTTCATATTAGTTATCGCATCGTAGTTGTTCTCAGTCTTAAGTATGTAAAGGTTCGTAAGTCGCTCGCCCTTTTCATTAAGCAGGTCCGTCTTATAAACTATCTTATCAGGGAATTCAACAATAACGAGATTGTATTCAATGTGATTAGCAAAGGTTTTAATTTCAGGAATACCGCACACATCCTGAATGACTTTCGCTTCTTCGTGCAACTTAATTGCCATCTCCTCCTGTATTTTTCGTCCCATCCTTGTACTTTGAATTTTTAGTGTTTTTCTTTTTTTGCTTTTACTACAACAATTGCTCTGGCTAAGCATATGTTGTCCGCATTATTAATTTGAATTACTCCTCTCTTTTTATATACATCCAACTTATTAATTATTTGAAGCCTCGTTCCGCCCGTCTGCATTTCAACAGATTTCAAAACGAACCTAAACTTATCCATATTGGTTCCCTTTTCGTCTGTATAAAGGCTTTCGTTGCTTTGAAATAATGCTGACAGTCTTTCTAAAACATCGCGGACAGAAATCTCGTTAAGTTTTTTCAAACACGTAGATACTGCTCCATAGTAATCTACAAACTTGGTACTTAGACTTACCATATTACCTTGTCTCTGTCTTTTAATAAAGTCGTTCAGAATTATCTCAATAAACTTTACTACATCTTCCATACTGAATGAAGTAAAGTTGCAAGTAAGCTTAACCCAATACTGGCTTTCATTAATGCCTAGAATGTGCTTCTTTCTGTCAACGTATTTGATTTCGTAGTTAGCATACCGCGTTAGGTCTTTTACCTCTTCTTTTCTTTCTCTCACTTTCGCTTCAAACTGAAGAGGTAAGGGCGGTGCTACAGGAATAGCATGATGCTCAAATTAAACAGCTCCTCTTACTCTGTTCAAGTAATTCTGGGCAGTTGTTGTATTAACCTTATACTTTCTTTTATACCCCTCAGGTATTATGTAAAGCACATCTTCACCCCTGACCCTTTTGATTTCATAATTAATTTTTTGCTCCCTAAATTTGTCCAACCTATACTGTATTCCGTTGTAAGTATGTGTCTCCATCTTATATATTAGTTAACAATTTTTTTTGGAAATTAAATAATTATCTCAATTGTCTGCCCCCGCCGTGGTCGCCGTGTGCCTCCGTGCCTCTATATATAGGGGGCTCCCTATGTTTAGATGAAAATTAGGGCGGGGCGGGCGGGGCTGGCCGGGCGGGAGGGGCGGACGGCACCGAAAAAAAATATTATTATTATTATATTGAAATGAGACTGCAATGACAGTTATGTTCGAGGTAATGACAGAAATTACACTAGTCATCACTGTCTCGTTTATTATTAATATTTTGTATCATTCTTTCCTATTCTTCTTTTTTCTTCTTTTATTCTTCTTGTTTTTCAATAAATCTTTTATGTTTTTTTGAGCTGAAATGAATCCGCTTTCGGTCAGCGATATCAACTTCAGAACCGCAATCACATGTGTATCGTCGTTTGTTTTCTGTCATCGTGTGTCTCTTGTTTGTTCCCCTGTGTATCCTTATATATTACCCCTTCGTTTTGTTTAAAAGAATTTTTTTCTGCGTGTATGTTTGATTTCATTTGTCTTGCTTTGCTACTCCTATTTATTTCAACTCCGCATTCACACTTGAATGTTTTATTCTTCCAATTTCTTTTCTTTTCTTTTTTGATTTCTTTTGTTTCCTTATCATAATTAAATTTCCATTCATCATACTTTGGTTTTACTTTTTCATCGTGGTATTTCTTTGCTTCTTCCATTGCTTGTTCTTGTGTTCTTCGTTTTTTAATAGTAAAACTCTTAAACATCATTTTACCTCCTTCTCTCCATTGAATTTTTACCATCTGTCTCTTTTCATTATTCTTTATCATAATACATCCTTTTGAAATTGTAACCTGCGACTTGTCGCAGTTTTTTGTGTGTCTTCGTTTGTCATCCTGTATGTGTCTAGATTTTATGATTTAATTTAAAATACGAACTTATTTGTCAGTTTCCACTTTTTCCCTGCAGGCCTGTGTGTCTCTGTGGCGGGTGGTGTATGTATTGAAAAAGTGTGCAGAAGTGCGACAAAAAAACTAAAACGAACGACAGATAAAAAACAATCATATGTTTATACGATTTTGGTATAATCGTATAGTTGAAGTATTGGCTGATGAATTCTATTACCTTTTTGTTTTTGTTTCCGGGCTCAATTTCCTTTTTTGTTCGTTGCATTTTGTCCGGGCCGGCCGGTGTGTGTCTCTGTGGTGGGTGGTGTATGTCTTGAAAATTTGTGCCAAGTGGCCCCCTGTACTACTCGCGTGGAAAAGAACTTGAAAGTGATAGTGATTACTGCATCAGAAGATACATGTGCATGCATGTAAGTACAACGTTGATGAATCACAACAAAGGCGAGAAACGAAAGTCCCGATAAGGGCAGCACGGGCCAATCATTTATTTGTCCTGATCTCATGTTTTGACAGCATCACTACCCGGTAATCAAAAGTTTCCACTTTAGGTGCCGCCAGAAAAAACCCGTTACTGTGGCTGATTTGCCAAACAAAAATCCGGAAATATATCCATATTATAGCAAGTTTCCAGCGATATCAATGCAATTCAAGGTGAAGACCACGAAAGGTTTCAATTGGCATTTGGGCAAAAGTGAATATTTACCCGCGAATATAGTTCTCAGACTAGAAAGTGAGAAATGGTCCCGGCGCCAACCACCAGTGCGACAGCGCGTCGCCCACGTCTTGCCAAAAAAGGGCGGTTGGTTCTACGTCAAGGGGAAAAAGCTGTCGGAAAT
>WBZZ01003519.1:0-27500 GCA_019918135.1 Paulinella micropora
CCATCAACATTACCGACATTTGCTACATTAAAACCCCCATATTCAAATCTCCAAACATCATAGTGAGGCCATCCAATCTAAGAAAAGGTGAAGCAACATTTCTCCATTGCCCCGTGCTATAAATGAGTAGTTGGTTATCGGTTGGTGCGGTTATGACTACATCACTTAAAGCATCAATTGATTTAGTTGCTATCCTTGTGTCAAAATCTATATTAGCCCTTGCTGTGGTGTAGTATAAGTTAGTTCCTTCGGTTAAGTTGGTTGTGCTCTTTGTTGCTAATTGAGTGTCAAACCTAGCATTAGTATAATATAAATTGGTGCCTTCGGCTAGGTTAGTGGTTGATTTAGTGGTTAGTCGCGCATCAAACCTACCATCAGTATAGTATAGATTAGTGCCTTCTTTTAAGTCCGTCGTTGATTTTAAAGCGAGCCGTGTATCAAAGCGGTTATCAGTGAAATAAAGATTTACGGGGTCAGCATCTTCTGGCACCCTATCTGTGTATAAGCCCACTATGTTTGTGTTGGTAAGGTCTAAGTTTTTAATATCTAGACTATCAACTGCGATTTCTGATAAACCTAGTAAGGATTTATATTGACTACCCATTGTATATTAATTAATAATTAATTTGTAAATACTAAAAATATATTAATCTTAGTATAGAATACTTTTAGAATAAGCGAAAGTGAAACGAAAGCGCAATTCTAAAAATGCCGTCCGCTGAAGCAAGTCGTAAGAATTGGGGTAAGGCTGTGGAAAGTATTAAGAGCAAAAGCAACATAAGGTTGAAATAGCGAAAGAGAAATTAGCAAAGTGTAGAAATGCTTATGTAGGTGATGATGAAGAGATGGAGGCAAAGATAAACCGCATGGCTGAAATGGGTGTTGCTAGTGATATCATTAATGGAAAAGACCAAGCACACCAGAAGAAAGCAGTGATAGCGATGAAGAATGTGATTTTACCGACATTATCGCTGAAAAGATGGCTAAGATGAAAATTAAAAGAGCGAAGGTAGAAACTAAGAGAGCGAAGAAAAAGAATATCTCCAACGCGTTGGAGATAAGGAAGAAAACTGAGCCCGAGCCCGATGAGAGCGAAAGCGAAAGTGAAGAAAGTGAAGAAGAACCTGTAAGGAAAACTAAAAGTAAAAAGTCAAGCAGTGTTAGCGTGAAAGTGTATAATCAGTCTTCAGGTGCTAAGAAAGAAAAAAATAATGAAATAGATAGAGTGTTTTTAAAATTTTAATGATATATCATGGACTATAAACATAGCCCGCAACAACAACAAGAAACTCCTGAGCAAACGGAGCGAAAAGAAAAACTTGAAGAAGCGGGCGAGATACATTACCAATCAAAGCCACCTAAATTATGGAATACAATAACATCTCCAGAAGCGAAACCATTAAGCCAAGTTTTTATTGATTTAATGGATATGTCAAAGGTGGCAACCAAAAAAGGAAATGCTAATTATAATTTTGGTTTGGTTGCTATTGATGTTTATAGCCGTCGTGGCTGGGTAGAGCCAGTAAAAAATAAAACGACTGGATATGTACTTGAAGGATTGAAAAAAATATTTACTAAAGAAGTGCCAGAAAGAATTACTTCAGACAACGGCGGTGAATTTAAGGGACAAGTCGCTGAATACTTCAGACAAAATAATATTGAACATAGAACAGCACAAGTAGGCGACCACAGAACAATGGGCATAATAGATAGATTTATTAGAACGATAAGAAATGAATTGAATTTAATATGGGAGTACAATGAAAATTTTGCTTGGGTGCCTATTATTCACGAAGTAGTTGATGCTTATAATAAAACATTTCATACTACGATACGAGCCGTGCCTATTGATGTTTATGAAGGGACTGAAAAAAACACTCAAGAAATATACAGAAATCCTTTAATTAATGAATTTCCAAAAGGAACAAGAGTAAGAAAAGAACTAGAAAGGACTATTTTTTCAAAGGGCGACAAGCAATTCAGTAAGACTATATTTAAAGTCAAAGGCCGTAAAGGCTTCAAAGTCATACTCAGTGAAGAGGACTTAGTCAGACCTAGTGAATTATTAAAAACTAATATTGATGAGCACCCCGAAGAGGAAGAACCTAAGGAGCAGTTAGCGGATAAAGTTAAACAATTACGAAAGAGAAAAAAAATATTAATTTATTAAAATCACTTGAAATTAAACCGGAGAACATACGGAGCAGTCAAAGAATAAAAAAGAAAAAAGAAGTGTTGGATTTGTAATTTAATTAACCGATAACAGTATATAATGGTTTGATACGTTTATCCAATCGTCTGGAAATAGGCATAATATTTTCCCATACGCGAAATAAACGATATGTGTTGTCAGTATAACAAACAACGCAGTGCATCATTTCCTGACCAGCCTTAGGAGGTGATTGATAGTTTGTTTGAACAACAGCAACCCTTCCTACTTTGTTATCGTTGAACAATCTCGCAGTTCCATCGTTCCTGTTGATTGAAGCATAAAATGTTCGAGGCTCCACAATCGTTCCAATAGCCCCTGCTTTCCTCCCTTTCTTCGCTCCCTTTTTCGCTCCTTTTTTTACACCAACTAAGTCCGCAGGCATTTCCTCAAAACGTAGAGCAGCCTCCTAAATTCAAATACAATATATTAGTAAGCATAAAATGACGCAAACATCTACCTCAACTTCGGGGTCATCCACTTGAGGCTCCTCATCAGGTTCCTCGGTAGGTTCTTCATCCGCCATCACCTACCCACATATCAAAAAGCACAAAAACACATATGTGGGTAGTGCCCGATAGCTGTTCTAATTATTTATATGTATATTATGTGCTTTTTACTAATGTTATTGTTTTTTTACTAACAAAAACAAATGAATTATATTGTCTTATGTGAGTGTGTGTCGTGTTGTTTGAGGAGAGGTGAGCGGGTAGACAGACACCACACAGCACAATTAAGACGATTTATGAACTTAATTCCATACTATTACTTCCTTTGTTTTCTATATTGCTTACTTTAGGACATAGTCAATATATTTCATAAAAGATTGGTTGAATGATAGTGATTCTTTTTCTATACCGTCGTGTATCTTTTTAAGAACCTCGCCCCTGTATTCTTTTTTATTTTCATTATACCACACCATAAAAATCTTTCTTTCCTTCTCAATCTTCCTCATCCTCTTCTTTCTCTTCAAATTAAATCGCCTATCCTTTTCCACATTTATGCTTTCGTTATTGAGCTTATCCAACATCCTATCGATTGCTTCTATTTTTACTTGGTCTGGTTTCTTTCGTTCTACTATCAATTCAATTTCTTTATTCATTTTGTTTATTCTTTCCTCACTTCTTATCTTATACAATTTGAGGTTTGCTTTACTTTCCTTATTCGTTTCAAATATATCAAGCCAATCCTCTACACTCCTATCTTCTAGAGGAATGAGGTTCTCACTCATTATAAAACGACAGCAGAGATATTATGCGGGTATGCGGGTCTGCGGGTCTGCGGGCAGGCGGGCACACTGCATCATTTTGCCCGCACACTTTTACTGGATGCTGATAATTATTTTTTTCCTTTTGTTAGTGAACGAAAAACTTTGATGTTGTCCAAAAAGCTGTCTGCGAGATTTTATCAGTTTTTGGTGGGTGGTGTGGTTTCCTTTTTTTAATTTTTGGATGCCTCAATTTTTGGCGGCTCGGTGTGATTAGTTGCTTTGTGAGGTGGTTGGTTGCTTATGTGATGATACTTTATGGTTTCTTATTTTATTACAATGGTTGATGTTAATTATGGTTTGTTTTTATGTTTTGAGTTTATTTTTCCGTTTTTCTTGTTGTGGATAACTTTTAAGACTAAGGCTTATTTGCTTATAATTGCTTTCTGTATTGTTTGTTTGCGAAATGAAGAGGAGAGCAGATTGAATGATTTTGATTTCTCCGGATGTATGTATCGAAAAAGTGTCTTGTAGTGGCACACTATACTACTGATAATGATTCAGGGGAGAAGAAAGGAAGCAAAAGACTGTTGTGCATGTGAATTTCACGCGAATTTTCCTACTTGAAATCAAGCGAGTTACGCACCCGTAGAGGTACACTTCGCGTTCTGGCCTGGGAGAGTATCCGACAGTTTGGGCCGGACTATGCCACCGGCTTGTCCATTTTTGGCTCATATTAACCCTTCCCGGTAAATCATTTAAAATACGAGCGATTTTCGCTCTAACTGCTCTTCCGACATTGTGTAAAACCATTGTGTTTATAAAAGCGGTCCGGGCGCCTTTGGCATGAGAAAACCAAAATTTTGTGGCGGGGTTGCTTTTTAAAATTCTTGCCCGGAAATTCATCCAAAGATCAAGCAAAACCCTCCATGGTGGGACTAAAAAAAACCTTACAAATATTCCGCTTTTGCGATACAAATTATGTGTCGGCCCTGAAAAATGTGTCGGCCCGAAAATGATCATTCGACAACATTTTGAGCAGTGATAAACACGTGGAAATGCAAGAGCCCAGACTGTGGTGCACTTGAGCCCAGACTGTGGTGCCACTTGCTCCATTGGAACCTGGTTTTCTCCGACTCGGATCGTTGTGTGTGTGTGTGTGTGTGTGTGTGTGTGTGTGTGTGTGTGTGTGTCACTGTGTGTGTCTGCCTGTCTGTCTGTCTTTCTGTCTGTCTCTCTGTCTGTCCGTCTTTCTGTCTCTCGTCTGTCTGTGCTGTCTGTCTGTCTGTCTGTCTGCCGGCGCCTGCCTGCCTGTCTGTCTACCTGTCTGTCTATGTGTGTGTGTGTTTGTGTGTTTATGCGTGTGTGTCTGTGTGTTTTTCTGTCTGTGTGTGTGTGTGTCTGTCTGTCTGCCTCTCTGCCTATGTGTGTGTGTGTCTGTGTGTGTGTGTATGTGTGTGTCTGTGTCTGCGTGTGTGTGTGTGTGTGTGTGTGTGTGTGTGTTTCTATGTATGTATGTGTATGTATGTATGTATTTATGTACATATGTATGTATGTATGTATGTATGTATGTACATACATATGTATGTGTGTATGTATGTATGTACTTTAAGTATGTATGTATGTATGTCTAGTATGTATGTATGTATGTATGTATGTATGTATGCATGTATGTATGTATGTATGAATGTATGCATGCATGCATGCATGCAGCCATGCATGCAAGTACTCATGCATGCATGTATGTATGTATGTATGTATGTATGTATGTATGTATGTATGTATGTGTATGTATGTATGTATGTATGTGTGTATGTACGTATGTATGTACATATGTATTTACATATATATGTATGCATGTATGCATGCATGCATGCAATGATGTATGTATGTATGTATGTATGTATGTGTATGCGTGTATGTGTGTGTGTATGTATGAGTGTATGTGTGTGTGTATGTATGTATGTATGATGTATGTATGTATGTATGTATACACATGTACGTACGTACGTATGTATGTATGTATGTATGTATGTATGTATGTATGTATGTATGTATATATGTAGGTATGTAGGTATGTATGTATGTATATATGTATATATGTATGTATGTATGAGTTGTATGTATGTATGTGTATGTATGTATGTATGCATGTATGCATGTATGTATGTATGTATGTATGTAAATGCATGTATGACTGCATACATGCATGCATGTATGTATGTATGTATGTATGTAAGTATGTATGTATGTAGGTATGTATACATGTATGTACGCATGCATCCATGCATGCATGCATGCATGTATGCATGCACATACATGCATGCATGCATGTATGTATGTATGTATATATGCATGCATGCATGTATGTATGTATGTATGTATGTATGTATGCATGCATGCATGCATGTATGTATGTATGTATGTATGTATGTATGTATGCATGCATGCATGCATGCATGCAGGCAGGCAGGCATGCATCTCATGCATGTATGTATGTATGTATGTATGTATGCATGTATGCATGTCTGGCCCCACAAGGTCGAAGACGATTAGCCCCCGGGCCGGCACTACTATCTGGTGGCGTAACGGCTCGATTAGCCCATTTTGGGCTAATTTAGCCCGAAATAGAACCCGCATAGAACGGGCCTCAGAATAATTGGCTATGAATTTTTATTGCCTTCGTGTTCGATTTTAGAAATTTTTACGGGGGGTTGAAGACTTTCCCAACCTTGCTTGTCAAGGGAGTTGAGTGTATGGTCAGTGGAAGGAAGGGGGAATGTGAAAAGATTAACTTTTCTTTCTATTTCTGATAAAAATACCTTCTTCTTGGTATGTTTAGGAATAGTTAATTCACGTTTTTTGAACACTCTCACTAAGGCCGACTAATAAATGGGTGGGAGTAGGGTAATAGGGGCATTATGAATGCGATCAACGTTGGAGTCCGGATCCCCAAGATCTTCTAGTACTAGTACATACATACATACATACATACATACGTACGTACGTACGTACGTAGGTACGTACGTACCTACGTACGTACGTACTTACGTACGTACATACATACATACATACATACATACATACATACACATACATACATACACATACATACATACATACATAAGTAGTACTTCTTCTTCTGCTTCTTCTTCTTCTTCTTCTTCTTCTTCTTCTCCTTCTCCTTCTTCTCCTTCTCCTTCTTCTTCTTCTCCTTCTTCTTCTTCTTCTTCTTCTCCTCCTTCTCCTTCTCCTTCTTCTCCTCCTTCTTCTCCTTCTCCTTCTCGTTCTTCTTCTTCTTCTTCTTCTTCTTCTACTACTACTACTACTACTTCTTCTTCTTCTTCTTCTTCTTCTTCTCCTTCTCCTTCTTCTCCTTCTCCTTCTCCTCCTCCTCCTTCTCCTTCTCTTTCTCCTCCTCCTCCTCCTCCTCCTCCTCTCCGTTCTCAGGGCCTAGGCGAAGGCGGCGACGGCGGCTGGGACGACAGCGATGAGGGCTTCGGCGAGCCAGAGGAGGTACAACACATTACATACATACATACATACATACATACACATATAATATACACACATACATAAACACATACACACACATACATATATCTAGGGATGGGACGGTGGGGTTGTTGGATGTGGATGTAACATAAATACATACATAAATATGTAAATATGTATATAAATAGCTACATATCAGGGCGTCGGGCGGGTAGGACGAGGTATGGCTGTTGGATGTAACTTACATACATGCATGTATATGTAGATACTCACAGTCTTACCTGCACAGGGCGCGGGCGGATGGGACGATGTGGGGCTGGTGGACGCGACTGGAACGGCGCAGGTATCTATGTATGTATGTATGTATGTATGTATGTATGTATGTATGTATGTATGTATGTATGTATGTATGTATTTACATATGCACATATGTATGTATGTTACTACTACTACTACTACTACTACTACTACTACTACTGCTACTACTACTACTACTACTACTACTACTACTACTGCTAGGCCTAGGCCTTCGATTTAATGAAGTTAAATTTAACTTCTGGTCATCCATACAAATCGTTAGCTCAAGAGCTATTGCTTTAACTAGATGGTGACCTATTTCTCAGATTGTTAATAATAATAAAAATTAAATTATCAGAAGTATTAAAATAAAATAAAAATTGATTAAAAGTATTAAAAATAAAATAGAAATAAAATAAAGAAGAAATAAAGTAATAATGAAATGACGTAAAAGGTAATATATATGTATATATAATATAATATATATATACATATACATATATATACATGAAGTTAATAATAGTAATAATAGAAAAAAAAAGTGGATGTAAATATGTATAGATATAATATAATATAAAAAATATATATGTATATATGTATATATACATATTTATACATATATATATATGTATATATATATGTATGTATATATATACGTTAAGGGTATTATAATCCTAGTCAGTTGTATATATAACGGCGGCGCTCACAAAAGCTGGAAGACACGAGGTGACTCCCCAAGCGGCTTTGGCTAACCACACACCGGCTTAGGATGTGATCAACACTGAACTTGTCCCAGACTCAGGTATCATCTGATGATGAGGTGTCCAACGCCCTCTTTAGGCCCGTAGGCTGTTATGATTGCTGCAGCTGTAAGAGATACGCCTTGAGTTCAGTTTTGAATTCAGCTTTGTAAGAGATATCTCTCAGATGTTCTGGTAGCTTATCCCATTGTGCTTGTGCGGCTCTGCTGCACTGACCAGTCTTAGAGTCGTTGTACATGTGTTTCCTTGATGATCGCCTAGTGTTGTAGTTTTGAACAGTAATTGGTCGGATATTGTTGTAGTGGAGGGGTAGGAAAGCCTTGAAGGCTGGGTAAATAAGGTAGTGTGCATCCATGCATACGCTATATTTATACATGTTAAGTATGTTGAGTAGGCGTAGTTTGGCAAAAAGTGGTTTGGTAGGTGGTCTCCATGATTTGAGGCAGATCAGACGGACTATGCGTTTTTGGATGATAATAAGTGGATGTACAATAGTGTTGTATTCATCAGATCCCCGTATAGAGATACCATACATAAGTAGGGGGTATACATGTGCATAGTAGAGTTGGAGGAGGATATGGGTGGGAAGTAGGCTGTTCACATAGCGAAACATTTGGACAAACCGTTGAAGACGGACAACAATAGATTTTATATGTTCACGGAAGGACAGGTTGCTTTGGATGATTGTACCTAATACTTTTACCTTTCGTTTTTGTTGGAGCCTCTTGCCGTCGATAGTCAAGTCGAGCTGCACCTTCTGTTCATGCTTGTGGAAGATAGTGTAGGTGGTTTTGGTGGGGTTGGGTACTAGGTTATCTGTGTGGAAATAACGGACAAGGTTAGTTGTATCAGTTTGTTCTTGTTCTTGGAGTTGCTCTTTAGTCTTAGCAGCAATGATGATTGTGGTATCATCTGCATATGCAAAGACTTTCCCGTGTGTCAGTGATAGTATAATATCGTTGATGTAGAATGAAGAGCGTTGTTGAGAGTGTGCTACCTTGCGGGATATGTGTGATCTTGCGTGGGTAGGAACGAGCATATTGGGTAAATACGGTTTGGTATCGTTTTGTGAGGTATGATGTGAAAAAGGTAGTGGTGTTATCGCTAAAATTTATATTATTTCGTAGTTTATGGATGAGTGTTTCATGATCGATAGTGTCATAAGCTTTCGATAGGTCGATAAATGTAGCAAGCACATACTGTCCTGGGCCTTTGAGGTTTTGGATGTGGTTTAAGATGGTTTGCGTGGTGATCGTTGTGTTCGAATGTGGTCGGAAAGCATATTGAGTTCGGGAGAGGATGCCGTACCTGGTAAGGTGGGTCATCAGTTGCTTGTTGAGTATAGTGTCAAAGACCTTAGCGATAATCGGCAGTAGCGAGATAGGTCTGTAGTTCTCAGGCAGCGTTCTATCTTTACCTTTATATATTTCAATAACGTTAGTTATTTTTAGTGCATCTGGGTATTGGTTATGTTCTATAGCTTTATTAAAGAGATTTGTTTATATCGGGGCAATGTATTCTGTAAGGTCTTGCATTATGGTTGGCTTTATTTTGTTTATATCTTCTGCTTTGTTTCTGTTTATTGCTTTCAATGTCTCGACTACATCATCCTGCAAAATGCGTTTGAGTGTAAAGGTAGGCAGTTGTTTCTGTGTTAGGTCTATTTCCTCTTCTCTGACTTTATGTTCTTGGGGGATTTGGGCACTGACCTTGGAGCCGACCGTCGTGTAGTGTCTGTTGAGTGCATTGGCAATATCTTTGGGGTCGGTGATTACCTTGTCATCTACGCGGAGCTGGGTGGGCGAAGTCTTCAGACCCTATGTCTGTGGCATCACTTTCTCAACGCATTCATACGCTTCTTTGGGTCGTGACTTAATTTTTTCATTAGGGCAGTCATGTATGCTTTCTTAGCTTTCTTAATCTCTCTATTAGTTTTATTTCTATGCTTATTATTCTTAATCCTATTACTTTTAACCGGGCATGCTACTTTTATTTCATACAGTTCTCTTTGCTTCTTAATCATAGCTCTAGTTTCATTATTGCACCATGGTTTCCATTTTCGTTTCTTTATACGTTTTTCATACTTTTCTACCACTGTCTTTATAACTGTGTGTATCTTATTTATATAATTATTAGGCGTATCGTTTATTTAGTTCTGGGTCAAGAACTTGCTTAAGTTCATTCATTATTTCTTCTGTTATTATTTCCTTCTTATCTTCATATCTCTTATTACTTAGGGCTTTATTATTATTTTTCTTATGCGCGATTGGGGTGTGAAAGATAGCGTAGATGGGGTGGTGGTCGGGTGTAGTAGTATTATCTTTTGCCCAATCGTACAACTCACGACCGCCCCAGCCCACCTGCATAGTCGACCCTAGTTATACACGGAAAAAACAGACACACAAATTAAGAGTATGTGTGACGTCCGCTTCCTAAAATATGCGTGGTTCTAAAAGAAAAGTATATAAGCGATACACCTTTCCCTCTGCCTCTCCTAGTTCTCAGTGCCAAGATTAAAACTTTATCAAGGATTTTTTCATTAATCTTTTTTTTGTACATTCTTAGCGCCCCCCCCCTTCCCACTCTCGCTCCCAATTCTCAGACAGAGAACTAAGACGATCCGTACTTCCCTCTCCCTCTCCTAGCTCTCAGTGTCAAGTGTAAAACTATCGAGCTTTAGTGAAAACAATTTTTTAGCACTTTCTTGGCGCGCTAAGCTTCCCCCAGCTTTTTTTTGCATCCGGACAACACGGCCGCGCTGGCCGTGGCGCCCAGTGTGGTAGCTACAGAACAGCACCCACATACGCACAGACCCTGTTTGTCACAGAGCACGATCTCGTTTTTCCTGGCCTCTCGCTAGCCTGCCTCTCTGTCCGCACCCGTAGCAGTGGCCAGCACCACCGTTAGTAGCGGCATGGAGGTCTTGGCCTTTCTTCTCTCTTGGTTGCACGCGTTCGGGAGTTTTCTAAGACACCTTTCCCCTCTCGCCTCCTGCCAGTCTTGGGCGGGGGGGGGGGGGGGGGGGGGGGGGGGCGCTCTCCCCCTCCCCGCCGCCTGCAGGCCGCGCTCTTTCCCCCCGGCACGTTCCGCAGGCTAGACCAAGGCGCCGGGGGCACGCCCCCGAGGCCCGTGGCCCCGCACGGGGCGGAGAGAGGGGGGGGGAGGAGGGAGGAGGGGGAGGGGGAGAGGGGCCTCCCCCCCCCGCCCGGCACGCGGGTCGTCGGCAGGGGGGGAGCCGGCGGCCAGACAAAAGGCGGTCGGCAGAAGCGTGCTGGGCAGAGCGGCATGTTCCTCCTGTGGGCCGTCGGGGCCCTGGCCGGCCACCCCGCCGTGCCAAACTGCAGCGACGTGGTCCGAGGGGTAGAAAGCAAGCTGTCTGCCCTGAGCCCGGAGCCCGGCCGCGTCCCCTGGCTCCTGCACCAGTTCGCCCCCGGGACGGTGGATCCCGAGCGCGCGGCGCTGTACTGGGGCACGAGCCTGAGCTGGAGCCGCCTGTACCCGGGCTGGCTGCACGTGGTGCGGAGCCCGCTCCAGCGCGACTGCTTGGTCCAAGAGCCCGCGCAGGCCCCCACTGCTTCCTGCAGTACTTTATCCTGCTGCGGTACGGCGGCCTGTATGTGGACGCGGGGCTGGAAGCGCTGGCTCCTATCCGTGAGCTGCAGGAGGGCTCTGTGCAGGCGCTGTTCTCGCTCGAGACTGGGGCGCTGGTGGCGGCGCGCCCGGGCGAGGCCATCGTCGTCCAGATCCTGACCGCGCAGCTCACCGAGCTGCGCAGCCGCCCGTCCCGTCCCTGGCAGTCAGTGGACCTGGCCCCCGTCGCGACCAGCGCCGCGCACGACGCGCTCGCGGGTTTCCTAGCCGCCTACGAGCTGGGCGCCGAGACAGGGCCGAAGGAGGACGGCCGGTGGTTACTGTTCGCCAATAGCTCAGCCGACTGGCCCCTGTCCACCGTGCGAGTGGCCGTACTGGCTGCCCCCGCGGCGGGGCAGGACAGGTTCGTGTTGCTGGCGCAGGTGCTGTTCGGCGCCGGGAGCGCCGGCCTGTTGCTGTACCTGTTACTGGCGAAGTGCCGGCCGCGGCGCGGGGTGCCTTCCAGCGCCTGCCGGACTGTGAGCTCTCGCACCGGGAGGCCTCGCGGGGCCTGGCCCCAGAAGTACACTATACTGATTAGGCGGTCGCAGCAGCCTGGGCTACGGGCGCCGCCGGGGAGAGGGACGAGGGACAGGCAATGCTAATAAAAAAAACACTCGTCTGGCCAGCAGGTGCCGGTTGACTGACCCCGCGGGCTCCTGGGACCTCCCAGTACTTTCTTTTATTTTCCTGCCCGTGCGCGCTAGCCATTCCTGCCCCCGCCGGGCGTAACGAACATGTACCTCCCTCCCCCCCCCCCCCCCCACGGACTACGTCGTCCGCCGGTGGCGCGGCGGGGCCGAGGCCCGGGCCAGGGCCACCCGCACGCACCCGGCGGTTGCCTGGTCGAGGTTGACCAGCCTTATCTCCTGCAGCGCGGGCCGGCGGTCCTGGCGACAGAATTCCGCACAGGTCTCGACGATAATCCGCAAGCCCTCCTGCCGGGGAAAGCCAAAGATCCCCGTAGCGATCGCCGGCACGGCCAGCCAGCGGAACCCACGCCGGTCGCCCTGCTCGAGCACGGCTCGTACGGCCTGGGCCAGTCGTTGGCGGTGTTCGGCGGTTAGCGGCTCCCCCTCCAAGACACAAGGGCCCACCACATGCAGTATCGTCTCCGCCCGCAGGTCGCCGGCAGTGGTCGCCACGACCTCGCCCGGCCGCAGCCCACCGGCGTTGTGCTTGAGCCAGGCCCGGCTCTCCCGGTCGATGGCCTCGCCCCCGCTGACTACGAGCGCTCTAGCCACCCCACCGTCGTGCCGGAGGCGGGGGTTCGCGGGGTTCACGAGAGCGCCGCGGCCGGTCCCAGCCTCGTCGCAGAGATTGCCTTGGGCGCGGAGGAGGGGTCCGTCCGGGCGGGGCCGCCATTCGACCGCGCCGGGTATAGCCTGCGTGTAGAGCTCATCGAGACTGCCATAGTGCAGCAGGCTGATGTCGAGCACGGGGCCGGAGCCCGCCCCCGGGATCCGCATCCCTCGCACTCGGTCGAGGGCCCAGTTGAGCGCGGCCACGATAGCCCCGGGGGGATTGCCAAAGACCCCGCCCCCGACGGAGGTCAAGAAGACTGGCACGGGACGACGCGGCGCCGACCGCAAGTAGCGCCTCAGCGCAAACAGCAGGGTGGCTTCGTACAGAGCTTCCATCACGAGCCGGGCCAGCGGGTACCAGTCACCCACGCTGCCGTCATTCGGACCCACGCCGTACGTAAGGCCTAGCGCAGAACACAGCGCCTGGTGCACGAACTGCCGGGGGGCGGCGGCCCGCGGCGTGGGCAGCCAGAAGGTGTCCCCCTGGCGCGACGCGAACGGCACCTCGGCAGCTTCGACGAAGCCCAGGCACAATTTGTCCCGGAGCTCTTGCCGCCGGACGTCTGTGCTGGGCAGAGAATTCAGGTATTCACTAATGAGCTTCATGTCTTGGCGGCCGCAGAACACGTAGCCGTTCTGCACTCGCAGGGAGCCCTCGTCGTCCTCTATCCGGGCCTGCAGTTGGCCCCGCAGGTGCTCGCGGACGCCCGAGAGGTTGTCCGTCGGGGCGGTGTGGTACTGCCGGTAGAAGAGGGCCGGCGCGGTGGCCAGCACACAGTCGGGGCCCTGCGTGTGGTCGGAATAGTAGCAGGTGATGCCCCGATCGGGTGCGTGGTCGGGAGAGGGGGCCTCCCGGCAGTTGAACTGCGACGCGACCTGGAAGACTGCGCCGTTGTGCTGTGGATCGCAATGCTCATTAAAGGCCGAACGAGTCACGCGGTGCGTCACCGACACGGGCGTGCGCCCCCGGCCTGCCGGCTGCCCGCGGGCCTCCTCGAGGACACTAGCCCTGAGCGCCCCTAGCGCCAGGACCTGGAATTAGCCCGCGGCGAACGTCTGGTGATCGTGGGATGGGTGAAACTTAGATAAATAAAAATCTACCCCATACGTATCCATCCCTAGCTCTTTAGACACAGGATCATAATCAACAGGTGTGTTAGCGAAAGAAAGACCAACAAAGGCACGCAAAGCAGATAAATTTGGTAGGCCAAGCCAAGAGGAAGATATGTCAGACAAAACAAAACATTCCTGCACCTCACCAAGTAAAGAACGTACATGGGGGGGGGACGGTGTGAGGGGTGATGGAGTGTAGGGAATGTATGTCCTCTGCTATTTTCGCAACAACTGCCAAGCCCCACTTTGCTAGCTCAATCAATGGTGCTTCCTCTTGGGAATGATGGAGAAGCTTTTGGCCCTGTGCCCCCAAAGACTTTAAGATAGAATCCAGAGCTGACTCTCTTTTAACTGATGGATTTGGGGGGGGGGGGGGGGGCACGAACTTGGGACTTTTTTCTTCCTCCAAAACCACACTCAGACCATCTACCTCATCTGCCATGCATTCTTAAATCACCAAACATCTATTTCTATTGTTGCGCAACCGAGGACTGTCAGAAACAGATGGAGGGGAGGAGGAGGGGAGCGAAGAAGAAGAGGAGCAAGAAGTGTCCAAGGAAGGGTTTTGTCGAAAGAGACCGAGCATCACTCTGGCCTGCACATTCAAGCAACACAGAAAAATAAGCAATCAAATAAAATAAATTAGTTGCAGGCATAGAATGAAACAAACACAACATACCTTGGCTGCGTATCTTTGCTGGTCTGCAAGCACGTCACGCAAAGGCCTTTTTTTTTTTTTTGCTTTGCAGCATGTTTGCCTGAAGCAAAGAAACAACACAAAAAACCGCAAAAAAGGAGACTGGAAAGAAGACACGAAAAGAACATAACGCAAATCTACAAAAGTATGCAGAGCAAAAGGAACAAGACAAGCAAGACAACAACCATACTCGACAAGACTTCGACAAGACTTTGGCGTCGGTGTGGTTTTTGCCGTTTGTCTTTGGCGCCAATGGGGTTTTTGTCAACGCCTACCAAAATTTGGACCATCGTCCGGACCATCGAAAATACCGAAAGTTTGGGAACGTTTCGAAAAAAAAACGTTACTGCCAATAATTCTGAAACTTCAGGCCAACTTCAGCCCAACTTTTTTTGGTTGTGTTTTTTTTTGGGCGGGTGTGGTGTTGTGTTGTTGTCAGAGTTCTTGAGTTGAGTTGAGAGAAAGAAGCGCAAGCGCCCAGTATGGCCGAAGGTGCACCGAGTTCGTCTTCGAGCAGTGTAGCATCTGCATCTACAGGTTCATCCCAATCTTCGGTTGCATCTTTTTTTTTTCGAGGAAATTACTTGAAACGATTTGCTTGTTTTTTGTTTGTGTACATGTGTATGGCATCGCAAAACCACCAGCAGAGGAGAGCTGCCGTAGTGTCGACACAAAGAGCCATCCAATCAACGAAGCGTTCGCGAATCGCAATGCGCAAGGGGAAGGCAACAATGCTGGGGAAGTGTTGCTTCTACAAAACGCCAACTACCCTACTAATTTGAAGGTGACGGTGGGCAGGGATGTGCCACGGTTGAAGGCGCTGGCCGATTTGCATGGACTGGACCAAGGATTGATGTCTTTGTCTGCTGGCCCTTCGTTTTCAGCAGGAACTTGCGTAAAGGTCCTCTTTGTTGCATTGGCATGGTCCCTGTTCATTTGTTTTCGCTATCCTTTTTTGTGGAAGTTGGAGTTTGCTCATCCATCGTCCACCGCTCTTTTTCGCCCTGGCCACGGAGACGGCACAGAGGGTAGTAGAAAGTGGTGTTTCAGTGAGGAGGGAGCCGAAATAGTGGAAGGCACGCACGACACGGATCGTACGATGTCGTTGCCGTCAGTCACCTTGAATGGAACCAAAATTGGGGTTGACGATTGGATATATTTTCTTCGCGCCACTGCCAAGGCTGGTCTGTTTCTGTTATGCTGGAAGATGCAGAAACTGCTGTTTCGCTGGCTAAGGTTCTACGTATCATCAAAAGGGTGTTCGGTAAGCGTTTCTATGTTCGCTTTGTTTTCTGCTACAAGAACAAAAACAATGTGGTAAGGATTCTTCGCTCCACCCCTGATTGGATTCATGGAGTTGTTCCCCAACCTTTTCAGGAATTTTTGAACCTCGATCCGAAGGCTGTCTTCCCATTCACCACCAAGGACAAGAGTCTCGAAGAGGAATTGGTCAAGAGCATTGCAAGGTGTCTGGAGTGGAGCGATCGGCAGGCAGGCAAGTCGAAGTCAGGGCTTTCAAATACTGAGTCGGAGTGTGAGCCAGGTCAAAGCTCATACAAGCAGGCAAGTCAGGAGCTCATACAGGTCAAAATTGAACTTGTTGCGCTACAAGCCAAGCTTGAGAAAGCCGAGGTTGCATGTCGGGAGGCAGCGGATAAACTTCGAGCCGCAGAGGCGGGCGACAACGAGGCAAAAAAAATTGTCGACGACTCTCTCCTACTGGTTGATCAGGAAAGGAAAGCCAAACTTAGTGCCCAAGCTGAGCTGGCAAATGTGAAGTCTCAGCTGTCCAAAATGGAGTCCGACCAGTCCAAGCTGCGCGGGCAGGAAAAACAAGTTGTGGCCTTGAAAGCTGAGATCGAACAGCTGACCAGCGACTACGGTAATATGGTGGAGCAGTCCAACAAGTTTGAGCGGTTCTATGTTTTTGCTTGCGATCACATCTATTGTTTTTGTTTTTTTGCAGTCCAACCAGCGCAACAAAACAACCAATGCTGAGCTCAGAAAGGTTTTCGCTTTCTTTGTCATACTTCCATTCACAATGTAATGTTTCTGCAGGAACTTACTCAGCTGGAGAAGGAGGTAGCGCAGTTGAAGAATGCCCCTGGACCTGATCAGGTGGAGGCCTTAATCAAAACTGCACGACGCAAAAGGCACTATTAAAGAGCTTACCGACGCTCTTGAATTCTCCAAACATACTTCTGGGGAGTACAGAAAGGCACTTAAGAATGCCAAGTCAGAGCTTGAGAGCATGAAGACCCAGAGGGATATCCTTCAATTACGGCCTGGTAATCATATTATTTATCTGTGTTCGATCTCATTGATTCTTTTGTTTCTGCAGCATCGAGCTATGGTATGCTTGTGCATCGTGCACCGTCGGCTTCGTCCGCATCGTCTGCCCCCCACTCGTGCCATCAGAAGCGCTCGCGACATCAGCATTCGAAATCACACTCACAGCAGCAAGAAAGAAAGAGAAGAGCATTGCTGCTCTGGCTCGGATAGTGATAGCGGAAGATTGATAGTCCTTGCCGCAAGCACCGCCGTAAATGATTACGACAACATGATTTTGTAACTTAAGTTAAAAAAATCAAAGTTTTTTTTTCAATTGAAATACAATTATCTAATTCAATTAATATTCTGGCTCATATGTTATTATTGTATTCTGATTGTGCTAGATCCCTGACTCTGTGCGGACTCGTTAGTTTGGTATCAAAACAACATTTAAGAAAAAAGTTTTTGTCAAGACTTCATAACATTTTATTATTATTATTGATAATAATTTCATACGTTTTTCTGCAGGAATTGTATTTGCTATTAAAATAATACAGAATTGAATCTTGTATGCAAATTATAAATAGATAAACCTTCCGGGTATATATTTTTACGCAAGCCGTGCCTGTGAAAGGTTTTAATAGAATACTTGCCACTCGTAGAATCTGAGTGATATATATATATATAATGGTGAATGAAGTTGAATTTAAATTAAATTCAAAATTTAAAAATTCAATTTCAAATTAATTTATATTGAATACTAAATAAATAAAATAAATTTTTGAAAAAGCTTTGAAACAACAAGAAAAAAAGTATAATATCACGTACATGCAAAAAAACATCATGACAAGTTCATATGTAACGGTTCTAACGGTTATAAATTTAATTTTTTTAATTTTTTTTGAATATTATGATAGAATTGATTATTCTGATTAGAAAAAACATATTATGTAGACATATTCAAGGAGAAACAAAAACGTACAAGAGCAGAACAAATATCCTACATAGCAAGTACAAAACCGTTAAAAAACCGTTGTATCGTTATGAATTCAATTTTTTGTGAAAATGTTTGTGTTTCTGACTTCAAGTAGATATAATCTTTTATTTTTCAAATGGAATCAATATATTTCAAAAATATATAATTTATCTTGCACGAGAATCTTGCTATTTATCCTGTCGTTTCTTTTGTTAGAAGGACACATGGACACACTCTAGATTACTCTAGCTTCTCGATTGTTGTCTGTACGTGGTGTATAACGTGTTTGGAGAGCCGTGAATGTAAAGCACAAGGTGTACGGTGACTGTTTAGGTGGTTGTACACAAACAACTACAAACCTCCGAGTATGGGTTGACAAACTGACTTTGCAGATAGAGCTTCTAGTAGGTGGAAGGCTATTGTAAGTGGTAGCTGAGGTAGCCTCTGTGTAGTTTGAGCAATTATAAGAGTCAGTGGTAGCACACGTAGGTGAAGAGAGAGAAAGTAAAGGGTGGTGTGGACAAGCAAACACTATTCTGAGTAGTGTGTGTCTTAGTCTGCTCGTGGCCTCTGTTGTGTTCTCTCTGTGTGGGAGTGTGTGTGGTTGCTTGCCTGTGTCTGTGCCATCAGGACAGAGTGAGCATAGCGTGACCCTATCTCTATTTAGCAAGTAGAGAGCATAGCTGTGTGCTGTGTGTGGGAGTGTGTAAGGTGAGCGTGTGTCTGTTCCTGACGGTAGTTAGAAATGACTACTAGTAAGACAAACAATAAGATCACGTTCACAGGCAAGGAATGGATCATACTGCATAGACAGGTAGTTCAAAGCTGCAAAGGCGCCTAAGGAAGTGCTACAGGGTACCGACGCCCACAAGCAATATGTCCACCGTGAAAACATACTAGGAATACAGCTTAAGGGTAGGGAGGTGCCTTTTTTCATAGTAGCTTGGGAAGAGGTAGCTGAGTGGAACGATTGGGCCGACTTGGACGAGGAAGTAGTGAAGGAATACTTTGAGGGCAAAGCCAAGGGTCCTACTCGCCTGTGGCCTATGCCAAACCCAAAACCGGATGCTTCAAACCTTGATGAGGCGTTAGGGGTAGAGGGAGGACTAAAAACACCAATCAAGCTTTACAAACCGGTATTTAGCAGTCCGAAGGATAAACAAGCCACTGAGACTGAAGAATAAAAGGAGGAGGAGGAGGTAGATGAAGGCCGGAACATTCCTGACCTCTACTCTAGTGGGCTGGGTATGCTAGCACTGACAAACCTAGGCTGTCAACTGGCAAGGGCTCAGACTTAGAGGGCGACAGCAAGAGTGGGGCCTCCCGAGGACAGACGGCCCCCTCTAAGGTCAAAACCCCACTAGGTGGTGCTGATCGTGCTGGCGCACTGACACGACAGGTGGCCTATGACGGTAGTGTACTTGCTGAGATGAGCAAACAAAAGGAGAGAGTGTTCAACATCATTTATGATATGCTCGGTGGCGAGGCTAAGAGCCTAGTGCGTGACTTGGCTGATCCGGAACGGCTGACCTTTGGTCAAAACCCAAAAGAACTGTGGGACAGGTAACTTGCTAGCCCGGTACAAGAAAGCTGAGCCCTCTGACGTTCAGGATAAGGTGAAGGAGCTGAATGACTTTCTCTTTACTAGCAAGCAGCAGTACGTTGGTCAGTGTGTTGACTTGAACGCTAGGAGAGGCTGGTTGGCCGACTATGGTCAAGCCCCAACCGACGACCGGCTGCAACAAATAGTCAAGGACGCGTTAGTGGGTCCAAAGCAATCTGACTCTAGGGTAAAGAAAGCCTGGCAAGTATGGGTTGAAATGGCCGAACTGAACCGCAAGCAGTTTAAGTGGGACTTCGCCTCATGGTGGAAGTTCGTGCAGGATCGTGCCCTTGAACTAGACAAGAAATTTGACCGGGCCAAAGTGACTAGCTCCACTGAGAAAGGTTTGGCAGTTCGCAAGGCCGGGAAAGGAAAGCCCAAGGATGAATGCTGGCTCTTCAGCAAAGAAGGCAAATGCACTCGTGGGGCCTCATGCCGCTACCTCCATGTTGGAGGAAAGGTGAGAGGAGTGCTTCCTGTGGGACAAGCAGGGGGAGTGTAGGCAGACAAATGTAGGTTTGAGCACGACCCAGCCAAAGCCAAGAAGACCCCTCCCAAAACGGCAGACACCCCCAAGGGTGAGAAAAGCATTGAAGAGCGAAAAGAGCAAGGGACCCAAGTGCTTTAATTGCTTCGAAAAGGGGCACATCGCCGGTAAATGCAGCAAGAAGTGCCGGTTGTGCGGGGGCAAGCACAAGTTGAGCAAGTGCCCTGACAAAGGCCGGAAGGAGAAGGAGGAGGCAGCAAAGGGCTCTGACGGGGGTAGTGATAGCGACGACTCCGAGTGAGGATGAGGAGCCGGGCGTAGCCTTAGCCCAGATGGTAAAGTTCCTAACCGGCAAGTCGAAAGACAAAGCCCTCATGGCTAAACCCGGGGGTGCGAACCTTCCCGAACCGATCATACCACCGGAGGACGAGAACAGTCTTGAAATCTTGCTTGAGGACGACGCCGACATAGATAAGATGAACGAGGCGTTGCCATGGAGTAGTGGAAGGAAAGCGCCGGTGCGTAGCCAGTTTGAAGGACCTTGAGTCCCATTTCAACAGCATGAGGATTAAGGCAGCTACCCTCATAGATGGCAACTATTGCGTTGAGCATCAGTACCAGCGAGCCAAGCAAGAGAGGGACAATGCCTTGCGTCTTTGGGCAGCCGACATGGCTCG
Source organism: Paulinella micropora (assembly GCA_019918135.1). Classification (NCBI taxonomy): domain Eukaryota; phylum Cercozoa; class Imbricatea; order Euglyphida; family Paulinellidae; genus Paulinella; species Paulinella micropora. The sequence goes on from WBZZ01003519.1 coordinate 20,728, forward strand.
AAGGGATCATCTACCTCTAATGTGCGAGATGGGAGAGCGAGGGTTAGAAGCCCAGATCAAAAGTGGGAGTCATCCCCTGATGGTTGAGGCCATAGTGCGACACGAAGCTGCGAAGCGGGGCATCCCGTGGAACCGGTCCCTCTTGCCCAATGATTCATCCACATTGCGAAGCCCCGTGAACCCGGACAATTTACCGAGTGGATCATTAACCGTCAACCTGTAACGTGGGAGGCGTCCGGTGTACCCTCATGGCGGAAGGTGTACCGCCAACATGAACCCCAGGCCGGCCCAAGCGAAGCACACGTACTTCCGAGGTGGGGTATCCCCCTCTCGTGGGGGAGTTGTGCACCCATCAGTAGCGTCGGTGCCGGCTCGCGCACAAGAGTCGAAGGGTACTCCACTCCGTCCGGTAGCACCCGACCCCCGTGGAGAGAGTAAGGGTAGACCTAGAGGGGTGAGCGGGCCGTCAGCGGTACCTGCTACGAAGGTTGAGATTGGTTCAAAGGCCGGGCCGGCTGAGGCTGGTAGTGGTATCATGAGCCAAAACCTGAAATCTTTACTCAAAGCAAAAAGGGAGAAGGTTCAAGGGGTGAAGGTGAGCCCGGCCCGGAGCACTACCAACCCGATGGTTTGGCGAACGTGGAAGATGAGCCTCCGGAGATGCAGTCCGATGCCGATCCTTCCTCTGAATCCGACGGGGAGGAGGAGCGTGAAGGTGAAGAGTCCCCGGCTAGAGACCGGGACGGGGTTCGAGCTCCGACAAAGGTGCTGTCCCCCATAGGTCCCGACCCTAGTGCTGAGGCAGACCCCGGTGGTGGTGACCGATAGCAATCCGGGGACTACGCCCTCCACCAACCCAAGCAATAGGCGTAGGTCAGTGGGTGCTCGTGCGTTTGACTTCCTTGAGACGGTCCGAGCCTCCGTGAGTGGGATGCCCTGGTTTGCGTCCCATGCTAAGACGGTACCCCCCGCCGACCGAAAGGTGACTTCCCTGTTGCCCCCTACTACTAGTACCGGTCAGTCTACAGCCTCCTCAACCTTAGCTGAGCCCGATAGTCCTACCCGATCGCGACTAGGTACCGGAGAGCGCGAGAGTCGACTCCGAGCCGTGGCAGAGCAACAAGAGGAGATGCGCAGGTTGCATCGTCCGGCGTTGAGCGGTAAGGAAGAACAAGATGAAGCCGACTTCCGGAATATGTGGGGTGAATGGACTAGGCTGTTGTACGACTGGGCGCGGGGCAGTGAGTATCCCATGAACAAGCCTAGGTGGCCGAGACATTGGGCAGTAGAAGGAGCAGCAGCCAACAGTGCCGCAGTGTTTCAACCTCGTACTAAGCCGTTCAGAGTCCGAGAAAGGGTGGTGGACGGTGAGAGCGTACTAGAGAATGAATACGCACGTTTGCCGGAAGCCGAGGGAGAAGCTGACCCGGTTGACGACCTAGTGCGTTTCATGGCCGAACGCGGATGGATGGCTAAAGGTATCCGGCTAGCGGAACAGGCCCTACTAGGACGGAGTGCGGACAAAGATCCCATATTCGATTTGGGAGCTACGTTGCACTTTGTGCCGGCCGGAGCCGAACAACGTCTGTTCAACATCCAGCCAGGAATGAAACGGGTAGACACAGTCAACGGGGAGACCACCGTTACTAAGAAGGGCTCGTTAGACATGACGACCGTGAACGGAAAGGGGGAAAAGAACAGGTTACATTTAGGTAGTGTGTGGGTTAGCCCCAACATAGATGAAACCTTAGTCTCCGGTCCTCAGTTGGCCAAGGAAGGTTACAGCGTGGTTCCCAACAAGCAGGGAGAGGGCTACATCACCAAGGCCCGGATACCGGAGATTTCCCCAGAACTTAAGGCCGGGTCCTGCACCTCGACGCCAAGGATGAGGTGTGGCGATTCGTGACTTCCACCAATTGCAAGCAAGAGCTGGCTGCCGATAAGGTTGAGGCTAGAGCCTTCTTCGGGAAAGAGATGGCTAAGGTCACTGAGTTGACTAGCGAACAACTACATCAGAAGTTTGGGGGGCCCGGAAGCCGCATGCATATGCAGCGCCTCATCAGTGAGGCTTAGGGGATCAAGATAGTGGGTGACAAGACCCATGAGCAAGCCGTAAAGGAGTGTAAGGAGTGCCCAGCCGCAAAGGGGGAAAGGTAAACCACCCGGCAAGCAACCAACTGACACAAGTAGAAAAGTTCGAGGCCGTGTCGTTCGATAAGTCCGGGTACGCAAACCCCTCCATGGTGGGTTTTGGTACGGCATGGTGGGGATCGAGGCTAACACCGAGTATGCGTTTGGCCTCCTGCTAAAGGATGGCACAGCGGCACCACAAGTGCGTTTCATGCGGGAATGTATGAACTTTCTCAAGACGCAAAGCGGCAAGAAGGTGAAGGAAGTTAGGGTAGATGGCGAGCATATCTCAGCTGACTTCAAGGAGCTGGTCCGGGACAAGGGAGTGAGGAAGAGGGTCAATACTCTCAACGAGCATAACAAGAACGCCTATTCCAAAGTGTCCCAGCGGGACTTTTGGCGCAAAGCGCGCCATAATGGTTAAGGCACAGCTGCCCTACGAGCTCTTGGGATATGCGTGGCAGCACGCTATCCTCTTGCACAACCTTTCGCCGAAGCGATCCGGTGGGGACGTCCGGCTGTTTGAGCTTATGCCCCGAGAAAGGAAGGTGAACTGAATAGCTTACCTTCATCCCTTTGGGTGCCTGTGCCGTATGGTCATCGAGGGCAGGTTAGGGCATGACGAGAGCCGGACCCATATGGCCGCCTGGTTGGGTCTGAGTTTGGAGTACTCAGCGCACTTGACCTTGTGCGAAGGAAGGGTGTTTCCATGGCGAAACGTCAAGAACTTTGACGACAACCAGCCCGCCTGGCCTTTGTTACAACCCCTAGGAGAAGAAGGGCCTGAGCTTAGAACCATTCAAAGGGGATCCATTGGTGGAAGACGCCGACCTGGAACAGCTGTTTGTCCCAAAGCCCCGGATGTGGGTGAACGAGTCCGGTGACGGTAAGAAGGCCCCGGATCAGGGGGAGCTTGATAGCTCCGATTCCGATGGCGAAGTGGAGGAAGTGACCTCTGAACAGGAAGCCGCGAAAGCCGAGGAAGAGGCCCCCGATTCAGCCCCCAAGGAACCGGGAACGATAGGGGAGCTGAAGGGAAGGTGGGTTGAGACCCCAGCCACTCAGTGAGGCTGGGCTTGGGCCTAGAAAACCTATGGGGTGGGTTTCCGGGATAAGGTCCGACGGGGCCAGGTGCAAGACGTGAGCGAACCCATATGGGTTAAGAAGCAGAAGAAGAACGGAGCGGCCCACTGGGTAAAGTTTGAGGATGACGACGCCCCAGACCGTATGTTGGACACGGAGATCGTCAAGTACCTTGCCGCCGGTCCGGAGGCCGCCCATGCCGTCACGTTCAATAGACCGGTGAGTGAGAAGCAAGCAGACGAACTAGGGTACTGGGATGACGCCAGAGCCGAGGAGATGTCTGCACTCTGGGAGAAAGGTTGCTTCCGAGTCCGGGCCGACTTAGTCGACAAAAAGGACATCTGTGAAGGCCGGTTCGTAGATGCTACCAAGGAGGCTGGGGGGGGAGATCCTGAAGTTCAAAAGCCGCGGCCGGTGGACGGCCAAGGGGTTTTCCATGATCCAAGGATGGCACTTTGGGAAACGTGACTTCCCAACTCCGTGTGCCCTTACCATTTTGATGCTTTTCGCTCCGACGGTGTTCTTTGGCTTAGTCCTGTCAAAGTGGGATGTGGGCACCGCGTACACTGAAGCGTCTGCCGCTGAGCAGGGTTATCGCCCCACTTACATCGTACCACCTTTTGGTTTAGAAGAGCCGGGGTATGTGTGGGAAACGCTCAAATCCCTCTACGGTAGACCGGATGCGGGCCGCAAATGGTGGCGGTACAAGCTAGTCCATTTCTTAGAAGGTTTGGGCCTTAAGGCCCATGTTGCTTTTCCTTGCTTCTTTTGGCGATGGCTACCCGGAAAGGAGAAACCAGACTTTGTCTTCGTGCATGTGGACGACATGATGGAAGCGTTTAGTAGCAAGGAGGTAGAAGCCGAGTTCTAACCCGATGGTAAAAAGGCCTTTAGGGTCTTTAAGCAAGAGGCTCCGACAGGGGTGGTAGGCCTGAACATAGAAGACAAGGAGGACTGTCGGTTAGGCCGGACGATTAAGATCTCCCAGAAAGATTTCATCAAAGAGGCCGTTGAGAAGCTTCAGTGCACCGGTCTAGCTACGGCCGACTCGCCGTGGCTGATGCAGGGGGTGCGGGCCGGTAAGCAATCGGTATTAGAGCAGTTCTCTCCGCAGCATATCGTAGGTGTCCTGTTGTGGACACGCATCACTCGGCACGAGGTTTTGGGCACACTAGGGGAAGTAGCAACCCATGCCTCCAAGCCTGAGTTATTTAATTACCAGCAGGCCGAACAGGTCGTGCGGTACCTTAATGGTACCCGATCTAAAGGCATTCGTTTCACCAAGGTGAACGGCACCCGCTTGATGTCATGGGCAGACTCAAGTTGGAAGGGTACAGCCGAAGATCGCCGTGCCCGCCTAGCGGGTTTTCATTTCTTTCTCGGTGGCTCTGTGCTACCGTTCTGCCTTAAGCGGAACGTGTCCGTGGCCCTGCCCAAGGATGGAACCCTGAGCGCACGAGTGGAGGAGAAGGCGCGGATGGTCAGCGACGAGCTGGTGGCGGCTGTGCCCGGGAGCGGGGATCAAGAAGAGACGGCGGCTGGCGCGCGTCTGGTGCCTGCAGCCCCAGAAGCCTCCTCATGCGAGGCTGAGGTGTACGCGATGGTGGAAGCATATCACTGGCAAGATAAAATCATAAATTTTGTGCAGGGGATCGCGGACGGCCGGGTCGCTGACGAGCTGGGGCCGTACGGGTGGTGGCAGCCCCCTATCCTGTACGGCGACAACCAGGGCGCGCTGGATCTTGCCGATACTAATGTATTTTCTAGGAAGCTCGGCACGTGGACCTGCGTTGCGCCATCATCAATCAGGTGGACGCGGGGTTGGTGATCAACGAGAAGGTGGCGTCGGCCGACAACCTCGCGGATATCAACACTAAGCCGGCGCGCGGTGAACCGTACCTTCGGCTGGTGCGTCACGTCGCTTGTGACTAGCTGCAGCGGCAGAGGGGATACTACGGCGCGCGTTGGGGACAGTCTTCCACCTTGGGACTTTCTACAACGGGGACTAGTGACTTTCGGATAGACTCTTGGTAGGTTCCCGATAGCAAGGGGATAGATGTTAGAAATTAGGTGACTAGATTGCCGAACTCCACATGTTGTGGAGACTCGGACGTAGGCTAGCACCTCTGCTTTCTTTTAGTCCTATCTCAGCTATGCACTGTTGTGCGTATCGCGCTTTAGTTGATATAGTGTAGCTATATTGCCGAACTCCACAGGAGACGTAGGATAGCTGAGACTTTGCGCTTTGCTTATTTGCTTTATCTAGTTGTTAGTTGCACGTTGTGTTGTGGACACTGACTCGTAAGGAAATCTAATTAAGGGGGAGCATTGGACAATGAATTAGACACTTGAGAGTCCTCCTCAGTTATGTCCGTATTGCTATTTTTATATGTTAGCAGTAATCGTCACGGTTAGTAGTATTATTAGTTATTATAATGATACAGTCAATTAGAGTACCTTTTCTGGTACTGGTGGCACCAGCTTTTTACCATTACCCTTATTACCCATATCAGGCAGTTTCGTGGGTCAATTTTCTAGAGGTACAATGATTCTTTTGTGTGACGTAGGCAGTTGGACTGGCGGGAATTGTTTAGTAATTTGTTAAATTCGGTTTCGTGGAAGTCGCAAGCCGGTAGAAGGGGTACGCCCCGAGTGCAGGTTTATCTTCAAGAAGCAGTTACGAAGGTTGAAGTTTTCCCATTGTAATAATAATAATAATAATAATAATAATAATAATAATAATAATAATAATAATAATAATAATAATAATAATAATAACAACAACAACAACAATAATAATAATAATAATAATAATAATAACAATAATAATAATAATAATAATAATAATAATAATAATAACAATAATAGTGCTTCTCTGTCAATGGCTGATGCATTTCTGCACATGCGCCTCCATCGTCTCACCCGTGAGGGGAGTACGAAGAATTGACGATAAGCTCTAATGACACCCCCGCAAGGGCAGTTCCAACACTTCCAGACGGGCCGGTATGTTCAATGAAAATACTGGTCCAGACGGATCGGTATGTTCAATGAAAATACTGGTCCAGAAGGATCGGTATGTTCAATGAAAATACTGGTGGCACCGACGGGAATCGAACTAGCGACAGGGCCCAGATGGTAGAACTTGACCACTGGGCTATCACGGTGTCCAATAATAACAATAATAATAATAATAATAATGATAATAATAATAATAATGATAATAATAATAATAATAATAATAATGTATCTCCTGCCAATTGCTGAGCCAAAAGGCCATGTGCATCCAGTCCTCCATTCCATAAGGAAAGTCTCCACACCAATCGGTGGAATAAAGGAAGTGACGGCATAGAACATTACTCTAGGAGCTTTATACCAATCAGCCCATTGAAAAGGACCAATGGCCTATGTACTCCCTAAATAATAATAATAATAATAATAGTGCTTCTCTGTCAATGGCTGATGCATTTCTGCACATGCGCCTCCATCGTCTCACCAGTGAGGGGAGTACGAAGAATTGACGATAAGCTCTAATGACACCCCCGCAAGGGCAGTTCCAACAC
>WBZZ01003519.1:40000-42500 GCA_019918135.1 Paulinella micropora
CGCCAGGTATAGCGGCCTTGTTTGAGGGCAACATGGCATCCATAGAGGATGTGACATAAATGTGCTTGACCAGAACCGAGAGCACACTTGTTGGGAATGATTCCCCACAAACGTCTAAAGCCGGGATGTAATAACCGAGTTTGTGCTTGCGTTGATGACCCAAGAGATTAAGCGGGGATTACGGGTTCCGATGAGGCGAGCCCAGGAGATGTAAAAGGGGCATGCGTCTTCAAAACGAAGAAAGTTGCATGGCTTTGTCCATGTCATGCACTGTGGTTGTCTCAAGTAGTGTCTCAGCAGCTAACTCTAAAATCCTGTCTTTGCGGTCTGTATGTTCCTTTGGGTAGCGACCATGGCCAAGTCCGAGATGATCGGATTGGCCTCGATGTTTGAATTCAAAATCAACTTGTTTCTCAAGCTTTTCGAGCACAGGCTCTAGTTTCCAGACAGTTCGAAACGTTTCGTGTTTCGTCAGGTTCATCGCATAGATGGACGAGAGGTGTTTATCTGGGCAGTACTTCAGCATGTGAGCATCGTTGATTTGAAGTCGCTGGTACAAAGAAACGATGAACTGGAGCTGTAGATAGATAGATAGATAGATAGATAGATAGATAGATAGATAGATAGATAGATAGATAGATAGATAGATAGATATATAGATAGATAGATAGATAGATATATAGATAGATAGATAGATATATAGATAGATAGATGGATAAATGGATAAATAGATAGATAGATAGATAGATAGATAGGTAGGTAGGTAGGTAGGTAGGTAGGTAGATAGATAGATAGATAGATAGATAGATAGATAGATAGATAGATAGATAGATAGATAGATAGGTAGTATCCCGCATACATACAGGGTTTAGTGACCTTCCATATCCCGAAAAGTTGCATTACATATCATACATACATAGTGGAGTTACATATCGAACATACATATTCAAGTTACGTATCGAACATACATAGTTGAGTGTGAACGACTCATGCATAGATAGTTAGGTTGAGTATCAAGATGCCTAGTTGAGTGACGCATCAAGCAGGGAGTGGGAAGAGAGAGAGAGAGAGAGAGAGAGAGAGAGAGAGAGAGAGAGTGAGTGACGCATCAGAGCACTCACACAGTTGAGTAGTGCAAATATCTCTCTCTCTCTCTCTCTCTCTCTCACACACACACACACACACACACAGAGAGAGAGAGACCTTTGCCATCTTTGGGTAGTTTTATTTTCCCTGTATGTGTAGATATGACATAGTATAAATACATATAATATGTGCATATATTACAACTCGATATGTAGCTATACACATATATGTATGCGTATTTGTGTGTGTATGAGCGCGCGCGCGCGCGCGCGCGTGTGTGTGTGTGTGTGTGTGTGTGTATGTGTGTGCGTGTGTCTGTCTGTGTGTGTGTGTGTGTGAGTGTGTGTGTGTGTGTGTGTGTGTGTGTATGTGTGTGTGTGTGTGTGTGTTAGAGAGAGAGAGAGAGAGAGAGAGAGAGAGAGAGAGAGGGAGGGAGGGAGGGAGGGAGAGAGAGAGAGAGAGAGAGAGAGTGTGTGTGTGTGTGTTTGTGTGTGCGTGTGTGTGTGTTTGTGTGTGTGTTTGTGTGTGTGTTTGTGTGTGTGTGTGTGTGAGAGAGAGAGAGAGAGAGAGAGAGACCTAGGCATTGGTTGTATTCTGCCAGTGCGCGCAGACCCTCCACTACCTCTACCACCATCTCCTTTCCACGAAACAGAGAAAACATACATGCCACTTAGCGTAGATGAGCATTGTTCTACTAGCCCGCGCACACACCCTCCACCACTTCTACCACCATCTCCTTTCCATAGGACAGAAATAACATACAAGTCAATAAGCTTAGTATGAGCATTGTTCGACTAGCCCTCCACCACCTCTACCACCATCTCCTTTCCACAAAACAGAGATAACATACAAGCCCACCACCTCCACATAACATACAGGGCCATAAACGTTTAGCAGCCTCGTTCAATAAGATGACAATTATTCTACTAGCCTGCACAGACCCTCCACTACCACCACCACCACCACCATCTCCTTTCCACAAAACAGATTTAACACACACGCCCAGTAGCAACTCCCTTCAATAAGATGTATATACTAGTATACAATACCTCGATCTACATCTATCTATCTATCTATCTATCTATCTATCTATCTATCTATCTATCTATCTATCTATCTATCTATCTATCTATCTATCTATCTATTTTTTGAAATGGGTGCCATCTGTCGACAGACAAAGAATTAGGGGATGGTGTGGGTGTGCTGGGCCCGTGGTGGGGTGCCTAGCCATACGCCTATGAGTCACATGCCGAAATAGCGACGGGAAGCACAATCCTGTTCCCTCAGGGTGCCCTTTCTCGCTTGTTGAGCCCGGAATAAAACCCACAGTGCTCTGTCGGTTTATACAAGACTGTCGAACAGTCTCGAAACTCCATCTGCTTACTGGGTCCTCTGTAATGGAGGTGGGAGCTCG
>WBZZ01003519.1:62500-65000 GCA_019918135.1 Paulinella micropora
ACATGCGGCAACGTTTTGCAAGAGGTTGTTGGGACTGCGGAATAACCTCGGCTTAGTGTAGTCTTGCCCTCAGGAGCTCCATCGGTGGCCCCTATAATCAGTCGAGAGACTGACTAGGTGGGGATGGAGCACCTCGAACAAGGGCATGAGCCTCAGCTGCATCAGTATGCCTTAGTGTTGACTGTGATATATTTGAGGGTAACACATGATAAAAACTTAGTCACGCTTGTTTATAAGAGCTCCAGCCCAATGGCCTTACGGCGTTAAACTGTGATGCCAACTCAAAACCATTTGGTGGATGATGCTGGGGAGGAGGGTCGTTGGGCGCCTGTCGAAGATCTTAAACTCCGCTATGCCGGTTGATAGCCCGTGGACCCAGCGGATACCAAATTGTTATGGGTGGGGTTTTGAGGTAGTTCTAGCAACCATGCTTGGTGTACGCACTTGCACATGCGGCAACGTTTTGCAAGAGGTTGTTGGGACTGCGGAATAACCTCGGCTTAGTGTAGTCTTGCCCTCAGGAGCTCCATCGGTGGCCCCTATAATCAGTCGAGAGACTGACACGGGGGGGATGGAGCACCTCGAACAAGGGCATGGAGGCTCATGTCCGGAAACGGATCGTGCCATCAGCTGCATCAGTATGCCTTAGAGGAAGTATTATTATTATTATTATTATTATTATTATTATTATTATTATTATTATTATGGACACCGTGATAGCCCAGTGGTCAAGTTCTACCATCTGGGCCCTGTCGCCAGTTCGATTCCCGTCGGTGCCACCAGTATTTTCATTGAACATACCGGTCCGTCTGGAAGTGTTGGAACTGCCCTTGCGGGGTGTCATTAGAGCCTATCGTCAATTCTTCGTACTCCCCTCACGGGTGAGACGATGGAGGCGCATGTGCAGATTTGCATCAGCCATTGACAGAGAAGCACTATTATTATTATTATTATTATTATTATTATTATTATTATTATTATTATTATTATTATTATTATTATTATTATTATTATTATGGACACCGTGATAGCCCAGTGGTCAAGTTCTACCATCTGGGCCCTGTCGCCAGTTCGATTCCAGTCGGTGCCACCAGTATTTTCATTGAACATACCGGTCCGTCTGGAAGTGTTGGAACTGCCCTTGCGGCGGTGTCATTAGAGCCTATCGTCAATTCTTCGTACTCCCCTCACGGGTGAGACGATGGAGGCGCATGTGCAGATTTGCATCAGCCATTGACAGAGAAGCACTATTATTATTATTATTATTATTATTATTATTATTCTTAGTGCAGTCTTGCCCTCAGGAGCTCCATCGGTGGCCCCGATCATCAGGCGAGAGACTGACACGGGGGGGTGGAGGACCTCGAACAAGGGTATTGGAGGCTTATGTCCGTTGAGGATATGCCATTAGCTGCATCAGTACGCCTCAGATATAGTAAATCTGCCTTGGAGTGTTGACTGTGACATATTTGAGGGAAATCCCGATGAAAAAACCTAGTCACACTTGCTAAACAGAGTTCCAGCCCAATGGCCTCAAGGCGTTAAACTGTGACGCCAACTCATAACCCTTTGGTGGTAGATGCTGGGGAGGAGGGTCGTTGCGCGCGTAAAAGATCTTAAACTCCGCATATGCTGGTTGATAGCCCAGGACCCAGCAGACACCAGATTGTTATGGGTGGGGTTTCGAGGCAGCTCTAGCAACCGCGCTTGGTGTATGCACTTGCACATTCGGTGACGTCTTGCAAGAGGTTGCTGGGACTGCGGAATAACCTCGGCTTAGTGCAGTCTTGCCCTCAGGAGCTCCATCGGTGGCCCCGATCATCAGGCGAGAGACTGACACGGGGGGGTGGAGGACCTCGAACAAGGGTATTGGAGGCTTATGTCCGTTGAGGATATGCCATTAGCTGCATCAGTACGCCGCAGATATAGTATTATTATTATTATTATTATTATTATTATTATTATTATTATTATTATTATTATTATTATTATTATTATTATTATTATCCCGATGAAAAAACCTAGTCACACTTGCTAAACAGAGTTCCAGCCCAATGGCCTCAAGGCGTTAAACTGTGACGCCAACTCATAACCCTTTGGTGGTAGATGCTGGGGAGGAGGGTCGTTGCGCGCGTAAAAGATCTTAAACTCCGCATATGCTGGTTGATGGCCCAGGACCCAGCAGACACCAGATTGTTATGGGTGGGGTTTCGAGGCAGCTCTAGCAACCGCGCTTGGTGTATGCACTTGCACATTCGGTGACGTCTTGCAAGAGGTTGCTGGGACTGCGGAATAACCTCGGCTTAGTGCAGTCTTGCCCTCAGGAGCTCCATCGGTGGCCCCGATCATCAGGCGAGAGACTGACACGGGGGGGTGGAGGACCTCGAACAAGGGTATTGGAGGCTTATGTCCGTTGAGGTATGCCATTAGCTGCATCAGTACGCCTCAGATATAGTATTATTATTATTATTATGATTATTATTATTATTATTATTATTAT
>WBZZ01003519.1:77500-80000 GCA_019918135.1 Paulinella micropora
CTGCCTGTCAACACCTACTTACACCTGAAAGCGCTACGTATCATTTTCTGACACGTACTTGTCCACTAGTTGGAGGTGCCATCATCAGAAGACACTCAGAAGACACGACAGCTACCTCAAGATGTTGGCTACATTTCTTCGACGCTCGCAGTCGTTGAGATTGAACCTGATCACCTCTACTTTCAGGACTCAACAAGAGAACATCCTGACCTTCGTGTTTGGTGGCGACCCAGTAGAACTAGCGCCCTGTAATGTGATTATTGATGTCAGCTTTGCTTCCCCACTGGCTCAATCTTCTCTAAGGCTTGCAGCAACAACTCCGCTTGCAGCGGCATCCCAACGTGAAATGGTTAAGCATCGGCAATATGATCAACTGGCTACTGCGTCAAGCACAACTCTGGTCCCTTGGGTTCTCGAACCAACTGGTGCTCTTGGTCGTGAGGCGTTAGCATACTTACGCCAGGTTCAGACGTATTACGCAAGCGTTATTCGAGGGCTACCCGCTGCGAGGGACATACTAGCTGATGCTATGCTCGATGATTTTCCTCTCAACTCGCGTGGTCTCTTGCCCTACTTTCGTGCTATGTCTGCGGCTGAAACTGCGCGCGGAAATGCGCGTGTCATTGACTCTGGCAAACGGCGCCTGTGGGACGCGCCACGACGCTCCCACTGAACTTGTTTCTTCTGTTTTTCTTCCCTTGTATATAGTCTTCCTTTCTTTTCCTTGTTTTATTCTTGCCTGTTTCCTTCCTTTTTCCTTTTTTAGCTCTCATTTCTGTCTCTTTTTCATATCTAGTCTTTCCTTCCCTTTTTCTATTTCCTGTTTCTTCCATCATACTTTCTCTTTTTCTTGCATTTCTATTTTCCTATCATATTTAGTCTTTTTTTCCTCTTTTCCTTTTCTTGAGCTCTTAGTTTTTCCTCTCATTTCCCCCTTTTCGCTGCCTTTTCTTTATCCTTATCATATCTAGTTTTCCTCCTTTTCGCTGCCTTTTCTTTATCCTTATCATAACTAGTTTTCCTCTTATATTTTCCCCTCTATTTCTCCCCTCATATTTACATTTATGTTTATTTTCCCATTTTTGTTTCCTCTATCATATCTAGTTTATATTTCATTTCTCGCTCGATTTCTGACTAAGTTCTGACTCTAGTCTCTGTACAATTTCGCTTTCATCAAAGAAGAAGAAGAAGAAGAAGAAGAAGAAGAAGAAGAAGAAGAAGAAGAAGAGTTAAATCAATGGCCTTCGGGCTAACGATTTGTATGGATGACCAGAGGTCACTCGTAAAAGTAACTTCATTAAATCAAAGGCAAAGGCAAAGAAGAAGAAGAAGAAGAAGAAGAAGAAGCAGAAGAAGCAGAAGAAGAAGAAGAAGAAGAAGAAGAAGAAGAAGAAGAAGAAGAAGAAGAAGAAGAAGAAGAAGAAGAAGAAGAAGAAGAAGAAGAAGAAGAAGAAAGAAGAAGAAGAAGAAGAAGAAAAAGAAGAAGAAGAAGAAGAAGAAGAAGAAGAAGAAGAAGAAGAAGAAGAAGAAGAAGAAGAAGAAGAAGCAGAAGAAGAAGAAGAAGCAGAAGAAGAAGAAGAAGAAGAAGAAGAAGAAGAAGAAGAAGAAGAAGAAGAAGAAGAAGAGGAGAGAGAGATAGGTTTCCACCTTAGATAAAGGTATGACTTACTAGCTATACTTTTACGTGGACGTTCCCTGAGTCCAATTGTAAAATTGTTCTCTCAATAAAAGCGACGAAGAAGAAGAAGAAGAAGAAGAAGAAGAAGAAGAAGAAGAAGAAGAAGAGAGAGAGAGAATAAACAACCACACCCTCGAGCAATTCCAACACGCAAAACTCCTGGGCATAACACTACAACATAACCTTAAATATGACCAACATATCAACAACATAATCCGTAAACTCCAACCCACAATCAACTCATTACTATATGCTAAAAAATATCTAAACATAAAAATAATGAAACAACTATACTATACACACATATACCCACACTACAAAACATTTTTTTTTGGGGGACGCATGACAACAAAAAGAAATATATACAACCACTCATAAAAATACATAAAAAAATAATCAGAATAATTGCAAAAACACACTACCGCGCACATACCAAACCAATCCTAAATCAACTCAAACTGCTCGACATCACACACCTATATACACTCCGTGTATGCATAGAAAATCACCCATTCATTTACCCTAAAAAACACCTCAACAGACCACTCCACAATAACACCTTTACACCAATCAATACCATACACCCATACAAAACCCGATACTCAACAAAAGGCAGCCTCTTTGCTAACCACAAAGACCCATACCTCACCAAGATTTGCAGATCAATGGAAGTCAATCCCAAAACATATAACAGATGAAACAAAAATCAAACGATTCAAAAAAGCACTAACTGCATATCTACTAAAACACCAACAAACATCATAACATATAACATACGCACACGCGCGAAGAAGAAGAAGAGAAATATATTTTTTAATATAT
>WBZZ01003519.1:92500-95000 GCA_019918135.1 Paulinella micropora
TATTACTATTATATTACTATTACTATTACTATTACTATTACTATTACTATCATTATTATTATTATTATTATTATTATTATTATTATTATTATCATTATTATTACTATTATTATTATTATTATTATTATTATTATTATTATTATTATTATTATTATTATTATTATTATTATTATTATTATGGACACCGTGATAGCCCAGTGGTCAAGTTCTACCATCTGGGCCCTGTCGCCAGTTCGATTCCCGTCGGTGCCACCAGTATTTTCATTGAACATACCGGTCCGTCTGGAAGTGTTGGAACTGCCCGTGCGGGGGTGTCATTAGAGCCTATCGTCAATTCTTCGTACTCCCCTCACGGGTGAGACGATGGAGGCGCATGTGCAGATTTGCATAAGCAATTGACAGAGAAGCACTATTATTAATATTATTATTATTATTATTATTATTATTATTATTATTATTATTATTTATTTTTATTATTATTATTATTATTATTTTTATTATTTTTATTATTATTATTATTATTATTATTATCAGCACCACCACTACCACCACCATCATCTCTACCTCTACTACTATACTACTACTACTACTACTACTACTACTACTACTACTACTACTACTACTACTACTACTACTTCTACTGCTACTACTGCTTCTACTACTACTACTACTACTACTACTGCTACTACTACTACTACTACTACTACTACTACTACTACTACTACTACTACTACTATTTTTGTTTACGTTTCTTGTTTAAACGAAGCAAAGCATAAGCGGACCAGAGGGAAAGGCGGCAGATAGATAGATACATTCATCATCATCATCATCATCATCATCATCATCAATAATAATAATAATAATAATAATAATAATAATAATAATAATAATAATAATAATAGTGCTTCTCTGTCAATGGCTGATGCATTGCTGCACATGCGCCTCCATCGTCTCACCCGTGAGGGGAGTACGAAGAATTGACGATAAGCTCTAATGACACCCCCGCAAGGGCAGTTCCAACACTTCCAGACGGGCCGGTATGTTCAATGAAAATACTGGTCCAGACGGATCGGTATGTTCAATGAAAATACTGGTGGCACCGACGGGAATCGAACTGGCGACAGGGCCCAGATGGTAGAACTTGACCACTGGGCTATCACGGTGTCCATAATGATAATAATAATAATAATAATAATAATAATAATAATAATAATAATAATAATAATAATAGTAATAATAATAATAATATGATAATAATAATAATAATAGTAATAATAATAGTAATAATAATAGTAATAATATAATAATAATAATAATAATAATAATAACAATAACAATAATAATAATAATAATAATAATAATAATAATAATAATAATAATAATAATAATAATAATAATAATAATAATAACTAGGGGCTGCGCCAACACCTGACAAGATGGATTGCGGTGCGCTTCGCGCAACCCCCCCCCCCCCCCCCCCCCCCCCCCCCCCCCTCTTCCTCCTCCCCCCCGCCCCCCTCCTCTTCCCAAGTCGCTTTTCCTCTCGAGCATGCACAACTTTTACAGCCTTGGAGCAATCTCAGCAATTCAGTTGGTACTACTTTGTCATTACACTCGAACTTCGTAATTTCAACAATATCCCTTAAAACGAGCTCGTGACAAGCTTGCGAATACACAAAGAATCAGCCTCTAAGCCCCTGGCACAACTCTTAGAGCATTCTCAGCCATTTATGTTGGCACTACTTGGCCAGAATCTTCGTAAATCTCTTTTTCAATTGGTTCACTACCTAGAGCGCGTCCCGATGATGTGAAAACCAAAAAATCAGCCTCTCAACCCTTCTGGTCTTGGAGCATTCTCGGCCTTTCATTTTGGCGCCGGGAAATTCGCTTCGTGTACGTAGAATTTCAGGCCTTGGGTTCCTGGGGAGAGGCCCCCCCGGAACGCCGCCCCTCCCTTGCCATAGTCGACAGGACGTTTAATTGCCGGAGGTAACCGGCATAAACCCTTCTGGCACAACTCTTAGAGCCTTGGAGCATTCTCAGCCATTCATTTTGATTCCGGCTAATCCGCGTGGGGTTGCAGGGCTGGGGTTCCCGGGGGGAAGGGCCCCCCGGGCCCTCCTTCCCCGTCGACAGTGTACGTTCAATTGCCGGAGGTAGCGGCAACTACTACCAAAAAACAAGTAGTTTCGGCATTCAGGACACTCACCTAACGCAAATGTTTGCGTAAACTCCAAAAGGGTTATATCAGCATCAACATCGAGTCTGGGGCTAACCACCCTGGAAATATGAGCTCCCAACTCTCCTGGTTCACACAAACCATGATTTATAGGGACAGGGGGTGCAGAAAGTAGGCCAAAAAAACTAGGAATTTTGGCATTCAGGACACGCCCCTAACGCAAATATTTTCGTGAATTTCAAAAAAATTATACCAGCATCAAGACCGAGTCTGGGGCTTGCAAATATGAGCTCCCAACTCTCGTTTGTACAAACCATGATT
>WBZZ01003519.1:112500-129924 GCA_019918135.1 Paulinella micropora
ACTATATAGGATGCCAGCACGAAGGAAGTATAACACAGAAGAAGAAAGGAAAAAGGCTCATTCCATTTCTTCTGGTAAGTATGCCAAGAAGAAACCTGAGATATATAGAACATCTAGTAAATCATATTATGAAAAGAATAAGGAAAAAATATTAATAGCACGGAAAGAGAAAAGTTCTTAACGATGAATTACATATTAAACAATAATATATCTTTATGATATAATCATTATGACGTACAACAACCGAACTTATTGGTCATATAATGATTTGACTTTACATATTGATTATGAAAAAGGGAAATATTTTTCAAATTTAATTAACGCGATTAGATTCGTCGCTCCAGATGGTAAATGGAATACAAACGATTGGCGGGTTATAGGGACGTTAAATGATGGTTCTGAAAATAAATGCTGTTGCTCACACGAAATAACAAAAAACTACGTCATAAAACATAAGCGTAGTGGGGAAGAAATGATTATAGGTTCTGAATGTATTAAACGATTTGACAATCCAGAAATGAATGAAGAATTATCGTTGCTTACCCGTATGAGAGAAAATTCAAACATTAAATTCTGTTATCTTTGCGAAAGCAAAAAAGCGATTTCAAGAACCATAGTTGCTAAATATCCAAACAGGGAACGTTATTTTCATAAAAAATGTATGATAAAAGAAATAAGAGGACGACACATGATACTCATTGATGTTTGAATAACTAGTTTAAATGATTTTAATTTTTTATAATTACTTAATTTCCATTTAAAGAAATAATGTTCTTTATGATATAATCATTAAGAAAATTTTTTTAGTATTTTATATTTCCCAATAATATAAAACTAAAATATATGCCACCACCATTACCAACATCATCAAGACCAGACAAAAATGTGATTGATTTGTTGAAGGCTAAGGCTCGCAACAAGGTTAAGGTTGCCGAACTATTAGCATCCAAACAGAAACTCAAAGAGACTAAAACCAGAGAAAGCAAAAAGGAATTTAAAGTAGTAGAGTTAAAATCTAGGCGAGACAATAGATTAAACTCTCTTACATACGAGAAGCAAGGATTAGACATAAACTTTTATGATACTGACGCATTAGAGCGAGAGGTTCTACTTCCTATACTATGAGACGCGAAAAGAAATGGTATGACAGGAAATGCCGACGTTCATATCACTATAACATACATAACAGACCACGAAGAATTAAATAGATATTATAAAAAGAAAACATTCAATTCTTTTCAAATAAAAAACTATGATGATTTTATTGAAATGTTGAATGAGTTCAACATAAGCAATATTGAAGCGTCTGGACTAGGTTATGACAGGATTATTGAATACGCTAAGGTAGGAGTAGTTCAAGAAAACGGAGGCGGTTGTTATGAAGGAAAAAACAAATGTAAAAAAACAATATCGGATGAAAATATATTGATATCTCCCGCTAGCAAAAATAATAATTGTTTATTCTTTCTCTGTAAAGACATTCTTAATATGCCACTCATTAACAGAAAAAGATGTAATGATATTAGAGAACAATTCGATCTTTCTAATGATTGCCCTATACCATTTTCTACCGCCGTAAAAATCCTTAATACTTTGATAAAGGAAGGGAAGACATACGAAATAACAAATGCCTTAACAAGAGAAACTATAAGCACGAATAACGTTGGAGAAGAAGCAGACATTATGATTTATTTAGAGAACAACCATTATTTTGGATTAACTAAAAGATTTCAAAAGAAATGTGAAAAATGTTCAAAGAAATATGTTAAGAAGCACACTTGTAATCCAAAAATGATAAATTATGTTAATAGAAGAATTTTGAGGAATGGACAAAGACATCTGATTACTAAATTTGAGAAGGATAAAATTAATAACAAAGATGAAGTTATTCATTACGACCTAGAAACTTTTAGAAATAACACGCTCGCTGACGGCTTTGATATTCACGACTGCTATATAGTCGGATATACTCAAGGGACTGAAGGATTTAAATATTTCGCTGGTAAAGATTGTATTTCTAAATTTCTTGACTTTGTCTTGGAGAGAGGACAAAAATTAACAATAGAATGGGGTAATAGAATGTTTCATAATCCAGTCAAGAAAGTAGCAGGAGTAAGAAAGAAGAGAAACAAAGATGAAGAACCACCAATTTTATATGCGAATGGGTTTAACGGCGCGAACTTTGACCACTACTTCATTAAACAGGAATTAATAAGAAGAGGTATCAGACCAAAATCACATATGATTAATAATGGCTCAATAATCTCTTTACAATTTGAAAATATCAAAATGTGGGATATGTGTAAGCATACTCAGGGGACATTAAAAGAAAACTTAGAAAATATGATATGTAAAACTCTTAAAGGAGATTTCGACCACGACAAGGCTTCTACTTGGGAAACAATGAGTGAAGAATTAAGAAATAAGTGTCTTGAATATTTGAAGTGTGATGTTATGGGGTTAAAAGAGTTATATGACAAAATAAACACAGAGATATTTGAAAAACACTCAGTGAATTTAACTTCATACATTTCAACTTCAAGCCTTGCTTTTAATATCTGGAAGAAAATGATTGATGGTAAGCACGATGTAAGACTCCCAACTATTGAACAAGAGAAGGCGTTTAGAAAAGCGGTTATCGGAGCAAGAAGCAAAAAAAGATTTATTTCAAAACAATACAAGGACTACTTAGCAGGGAAAATCACATTTGACGAATTAACCGATTATTTAGTTGATGCGGATGTCGTATCTTTATACCCAACAGCGATGCTTAATTTATTCATGGTTGGAGAAATTAAGATGGCTATCGCACCATTTGATTATAATAATCTTCCTATCGGTATTTACAATTTTGATTATATCTCACCAAAAGACATATTACATTCAAGAATAGGACAGAGAAATAAAATGGGTTCATTAAAGTGGAATTTAGCGGATATGAAAGACCAATGGCTCACAAGTGTTGATATTGAAAATATGATTAAGGAAGGCTACGATATAACAATTCATAAAGGATACTATACAGAGGAGGCTGAACCAGTTTTCAAAGAATATATATTAGAAATGTTTAAGGCGAAAGAAAATAGCGAAAAAGGCACACCGCAATATTTATTAGCCAAACTATTTATGAATTCGTTATACGGAAAGATGATACAACGACCTATCCCAACAGAAGCAGAATATATTAAATCAAATGAGGAGTATTGGAAATTTTGGACAAAAAATTATATATCTGATGTGGTTGAATTCAAAGATAAAGACGGAAACAAACTTTGGCACGTATCTGGAATGCCTAGAAATGAAGTAATAATTGAAGAGAGTATTACAAAACCTTCTCACTACGGGGCTTTCATTCTAGCATATAGCAGGCGAATTATGTATAACAATCCAAATAAAGATATAGAGGCTGATTTCTATTACACCGATACCGATAGTCTAGTGTTGCATGTTAGGTTCGCCAAACTAATCAAAAGGCTTGGTGATAAATCTCTCGGAGGAATAACAGATGACTTAGGAGATTGCTGTAAGATAATAAGAGGAATATGGATTGCTCCTAAATTGTATATGTTAGAATTTACAACGAATGAAGCATTTCTCCCTTACCTTACTAAGAATGATTTGAAACATAAAGGCAAAGGTGTTCATATAATTGAATGCTATGAAAACGAAGGAGTAAAAAAGAGATACTACCACCTTAGAGGTAAGGGGTTGAATTCAAAGGGGTTAAATCCAGAAGTATATGAAAGATGGATTTAGGTGAAAGCATTGAAAATGTTAGAGATTTTCAAATGAAGAAAATTCATTTATCACGAAATAGCAAACAGCAAAACATTAACCATTTCAGCATAGTTCATACTACAAACATAAAAAAGAAAGTTAATGATAATAAATGGCAAGGTCGGGAGTTTATCAATGAAAATGATAGTATTCCTTACGGATATCAAACGATGTCTATGAGCGAGTGAAACGATAGCGCAATTCTAAAATAACAATATAAATAATTAATTTTTTCAATAAATTTTTTTTACCACTCTATATACACTAATGACCACCCTCACCAGACTATGCGAGAAGTTTGAGAAACTCTCTATTGAAAATAAAAAAGAAACATTTTCTCTTACCGATGTTAAAAAGATAATTACTGACGAAATCCAAATTATTGAAAATGCGCGGGCTGGCAAGCCAAAGGATACTTTTCCATTTGGTAAATATCGTGGCAAGAAAATTCAAGATGTAGCGGTTATTGATAAGCCATATCTTGAATGGGTTATGAAACAGCCGTGGTTTGAAAAATTTACCGACATTAAAAGTGAAGTAAAAAAATACATTTAATAAAAATTATTTTGCAGTATATATACCAATGTCAGACCTAAACACCAAACAGGACTACTTGAATGAAATTGAAAAATTGAACCTTGACAACGAAATAAAAAAGCCAACGATTAAATGGACACATTGTATCTTTCTATGAGCAATACAAGCCGAGGGAGGATAATGTGAAAGTAGTTATCCATTGGAAAAAATAATTGATGACGAGCCAAGCACCCCATTCAAGGCAACTGATTTAAAAGAGACAGGTATCACAGAAATAAAGGCTAAGGTCGGCGAAGAGATAGAGAATGCTACATGTACAGAAGAAGGTTGTATATTAAAGAAAGATGTTGTTCTTCAATATGGTAAGTATAAAAAAATGAAAATTGAAGATGTTGCTAAGATTGACAAACCATACCTTGAATATTTAGTTCAACAACCTTATTTTAATAACAAAGATGCGGTAAAAAATATTTATAATAGATATTTTAGAAATTAGACTTTCGTCTGCGACTTTCGTCTATTTCTAAAACATCGCTTTCCGTATATTATTTTTTTTCAATTTTTACGATGTTTGCAAAACACACGAGAGCGGTAGCGAAAGTGTGAATTTGCAAATATCTACCAATCCTCTATAAAATTAGCGATAATATTGACATTTCCACCATTATTAGTAGTAGAAACCGATTTCTGTGTAAAAGTTAATACATCACTCGGAGACAGATAAATATCACAATTTCTTATTTTAATTTGTTGAGTTGAACTTGCATTAACATAAATTTTAAAAATCGTCGTTCCGTTGGCGATAGCAGTCGCTGTTGTGTCGGTATCAACTATTGAATATTTCGTATCTACATCCGCATACACTGCTCCAGTTAATGTTCCATTAATCACCATTCGCACTATATTCGTTGTTGTGTCTTCATTACTAATACTTATCAATGATGGATATACTAATGAATAATTGTCTAAGTTAGCACCAGCACTATCATATTTTGCCTTATTTCTTATACTCAATATCGGTCTTTCTGTAGTGTGGGCGACTTCAGCACCCTCAATTGAATTCGTTATGCTGGTATTAATAGTATTTGACCCTCAATGAATAAACTAGCACTCGCTGTTTTAAGAATTTGTATTCCAGTCTTTGCATCATTTCTCATTACTGCTGTAAAGGGTAATGTCGTATTTCGCAGGCTTACACCTTCATTCGCATTCGCATACTCAATCATATGAACTAATTGAAATAATCCTGTTATGGGATTTTCAATGTAAAACTTAATAGCACCAAACCCAAGATACTGAAATTGAATTTGAAATACATTTCCTTTGTCCCAACGTAATAAAGGCATAGCATAATTTCCATCGCAAGGGTCGTCCCAGTCTTCTTGGTCAATATAATCTACAGCATTTCCCGAACAATGTGCGATATTCATTCCTGCTTGATTTTTGTAAAAATAAAAGCCATCATTAAGGTCATTTCCTATTCCAATAAATGAATAGTAATCTTTTGTATCATCCGTTGTCCATATAGCAGTAAAGCGGGCAAGGACACCCGTTCCAGTCCTATATTTTATTCTCCTTTTACTTACCAATCTAGCATCCGATGTCGCATCAGCAGTTGTTTTCAATTCAGCCATATTATTCAAGAATGACACAGACGATTTTGTTTCTATTTTTGTCCATATCCTAGTATTAATGGTATATGGAAAGATTTTCTGTAAAACTGGAGTTAATTGGCCTACTACTGCTTCGCCAAAAGCGGTTTTTGAATTATTTGTTTCAATACTACCATCGTATCCAACGCTGACGTTTATAAATTCGCGGTCAGGATTTTCTGCGATTAAGTTTCTCTGGTGGGGCATTCCTATATTGTATTAAAAAAAATAAATTAACTATCAAAAATTAATTGATATTTATCAACTTCACTCTCGTTGCTGACGCAACTTACGTTTGTTGATAAACATCGATGTTTGAAAAACACACGTGAATGAGCGTAGCGAATGTAAATGTGGATTTTCAAATATCTAAGACATCAAAATTTCAATTCCCTTAACAAGCACACTTCGTTGAAGAATGGCGAATGTGTAATGGTTAAGATTAGTTATGCCACCACCACTCGCATTAGCACTCGTATTTGAAACGAATTCATATCGTCGTTCAGTGTCAAGGCTCAAACCGCTCACCTCATAGCCGTCGTGTCCTTATTGCACAGCGGGCGGTTATTGTCCCAAGTATCTACGTGGAACCAGTTGTAGTGATAGACGTCGCTGTTTAGGATAGCACTTCCCTTCAACTTATCCTTTAAAATCATATAGTCTTCATTCTCAGATGTGTCAATGTCAAATTGTTGAAGGCGTGTCCCATCAAGTGTTGTATAATACTAATAATTTTAGCATCTGCCCTGTTGTCATTATCAAAAGAAGTATTAGCACTCTCAGTGAAATGAAATGCTGAAGTATAAATACGGACGAATTCTTTCACCCTGCGAGCGATTCATCTTAATAACAAATTTTGACTTTGTGTTGAGAGGCTCTGCTTCCAAGCGATAGGATACTCAATCTTAAATGGAAAGCCTTCACCCGCAATCTTTTGCTGGACACCGAGGATAACATTCGGGTCAGTCTCAACAGCAAGGAATAGATTTAGATTAGAGACGATAGCACCAGAGGTCGTAGCGGCAGCACCAGTTGAAATAGAACTTACATTAGTGCCATAGAATGAAGAGCGGTTGGTTTCAGCCCACACAATCCGCAAATCCAAAATTTCATTAAATCCAATAGTCTTATCCAGTTCAAAAATAGTGCCAAACAACATACCAAGGAAACTTAACATTAATAACAGGGGTAGCAGTATTATCACCACCGCCTTCAAAATACTTAGCCTCCTCAAAAGGAACATTAACAAGGCTATAGGTTCCAGCAGTGCTATCTGCGAGAGCGGTATCATCGTGGCGACGGGCATTAACAAGAGGCACTTTGTAGTTTGCTTGAACTGCAGCCTTAAGACCTGCTATATCTGCTGCATCAGTAATTGCCTTTCTTTCTGCTACACTTCCGATTTCAACTTTTCCTGCATTACACTTTTGAAGCATAGCACCGCTAGCCACACCACCCCGTGATTTTCAAGTGCCATAAATTTTTCATACTTCATTTCTGGTTTCCATATTACCTTAGTGTAGTTCCCCACATGTTGAAGATTACACAGATACTGCCCGCTTCGGCTTCGCAATTCAATAGTTTTAATCATAGACAGACAATCCATATAGATACGATTGTAGCGACCCGCACCACCCGCACCAGACGGAGTGTAAGTAAATCGCAACACACTCCTCGCAAGGTTCAAAGGACGAGTAGGAATTTCAAATGTGTTTTCCATACCACCAGCAGTAGTAAGCGCGACAGGTTGCGAGCCTTCACGGGTGGTAAGTTTGCTTAATTCATACTTACCAGTGAGTAGTTCCTTAGTCTGATGGACTAATTCTCCTCCGTATTGGACAGGCATTTTTTTCTTTTTTTGACGTAGCGTAAATTAGCTAACTATCTCAAACAAGTTTGAGATTACGAGAATATATAATAGTGTAGAAAAAAAAATTAAATCAAATATCTTTACCGCGCTTTCAACAGATTGAAGAATGAATTAAATAAACTAAAGTAATTAGTTTCACGATAAACCAATAATGTCATAACTATTCCCAAACCATTAAGATTTATTGCTTGGTCGTTTTCGTCCGTCAAGTAAAACCTAAATACATTGTTTGAACTCGCAGATAATGTTTTCCCGTATTCACTACCAGAGCCGTCATAAATGACAGAACCGAAAGGAATTTCGTTGGCGGTGTATATTTCTTGAAGCACATGATTATCTCCTTCATTCACCAAATCCGATTGAAGATACAAAGTTTTTTCACCAGTTAGAATAATCACATTCGGCGATTTAATTAAATCATTAGCAAAGTGAATTTCTATCAAAACCCATTACCTCGTGAATACGTGTATCAGCATCAAATATAAACTGCGGTTGAATTCCTTTATTCTCTGACACACTGAATGTTAATTTGCCGTCCTCTGGTTCTATGTTGGTATTATTACTGGATACAACATAAGTATAATTATTTGGGCTGTCTGCTGATAACACCTCAGATAGTTTTTTTTTTAGATTGTTCATTGTGTAGTTTCCCTCAGGTATCGTAATTAAGGCCTCATATCCGTCTTCGCTAAGTGTAAAGGTATTATATGGTGAAGCCACAGAGTAATACGACTTCGGCACATAAATATGAAGAATTTTACAATGTGTGGGATTGTCTAGCCCCTTCATATTGACTTCGTGCGTAAAGTCGCTGTCTGTCCCGTTATTCGGTTTTTGCTATTTATGTAATAGATGGAACTTGAGCGACCTCCCTTATACTCCATTGATATTCAAAACTCCGCACTTTCGCTGTCGCTTTCGTGCGGTTTTTAAAATATCGTTTCCTATATCATTAAATATATTTTTTCAAAAATGAAGTTTGTAAAACACACGGGAGCGGTAGCGAGAGTGTGAATTTACAAATGGGTATCAAAATGTCCATACCATTCTGTGCTTTTAATCTCTCCGCTTCTTCTTCTTTTAGGTCTGTATAACCGCTAGCAAACTTAAATCGCACTCCTTTCGCCCGCTCCATTAGAAACCTCATAGCAAACCATCCGCAGGTATCACTGGTATCGCTCTGCTCTTTTACTTGATTAACCTTCATTAATAAATAACTATCGGGGTGGCTTTTATCAATTAGTTGTTTCATTTGTTGTTGAAAGTCTTCCGTTGGTTGGTAAAGCGCTAATGGGTCATACACTTCCACTGACCTGTCTTTATCCAGACTTACCCATATAGGCAATCCAATGAGACCCCACGTGTTTGTGATTATCTAAATTCATAATAAATCCGTATCGCTTTCTTTTTTCTGTTTTAGTTTGTAGATTTCATCACTTGCTATCGCTCCGAGATACCATCCATATTTTTTCATTATATCATCTATTTCATTAGTCATTAGCCCACGCCCCTCTCCTTGTAAGGGACTTGCTCTGGTTGCTCTGGCTGTGGTTGCTGTATGTCGGGCTGTGGATCTGGCTGAGGCTCTGTCTCTGGTTGCTGTGGCTCTGGTTGCTGTGGCTGTGGCTCTAATGGTAGTGTTAGTTGTTGGGGCATTCCCTCGTCAATATTCAAATCATTTGAAACTTGTTTATCCACATTCGGGTCTATTGTCATTTTGCTAGTTAGAGTATTTACAAAGTCCTTTTTGTTCATTGTGTGTTTCCAATCTTTGCGGGATAGATATTTTTTTATTGTTTTTATTGAAAATACCTTATCCATTAATTCTTCTAATGTCTTCGCTCCACTACCTTTTTGTTCAGTACTACCCATAAACTCTTCACATCTAGCATAATCCGCTATTCTTCTTTTCACATTTTGTTCTTCATTTCCAACATCAATATTAAACCTTTTAATCATGTCAATAATCCACTTTGAAGTGTCTTTGTAGTTTAATTTTTATGACCTTCACTATCTAGTCTCTTTTTTAAAGCCTGTGCTAACTCTTTTATAGTAATGTTTGGGTGATAAGTTTTTGAAAATGCAGAGATTAAAAAATGGTTAAATATTAAATGGTCAAAATGCTTACCCTTTTCTTCTGCTTTCTTTTCTTCTTTTTCAAGTTTTTCTTTATATTCTTTTGCTAACTTTTTCTGTTCCTCTAAAGACGTCGCTGTGGCTATAGCCGTCTGAATATCTTGACTGGCTTTTTGTAAGTCTTTACGACTCATCTTTTTTATGAAATTATCTGTACATCCTGCTAATTTAAGTGTTTCAATATCTTTCTGCTTTTGCTTTTTTTCTTCCTCATATTGTTCTTTGTTTTCAATGGTGCTTCATTTTCTAAATTATTTAATGGCGGTGCTTGTGGTGGTGCTCCAAATTGTGGTGCTTGTGGCTGTCCATATTGCGGTGGCATAATATATTGATATTGCGGTGGTGGTAATGCTTGTATTCTATTTTTTCTGTCTTCTTCATATTTTACATCCTCTATGAGTTTTTGCTCCCTTCTTAATGTCCTATTTATTTCTTCCTTTCTTTCATTAATCTCTTCCAGTTCTCTTTTATGTTCCCTATCCATCATCTCTTGTCTTTCCTTCGCATCTGCGTCTCCGCGACGCTCCTGCCTCTTTTTCTCCTCTTCTAAATCATCCCTTGCCTTTTTCTCTTTTTGGTCTATCTCATCAATCTTTTCGTATTTCTCTTTTCTGAGTTTGTCTAAGTGGTCATTAATGGCTGTTCTCGTATTCTGCTCAATCTCAGACAGACTCTGGACTTTTCGTAAGTCTTCTTTCTTTTCTTTTTTTCTTTGCTTTTGTGTACTGCCACGTTCGCGTGGCTTATTGCTCAAGTATTTCATAAAAAGTTTAACGATTTGAAGTGTGCTCATATCATTTGTTTTCTTACCAAAATTAAGATAATATTTTTTGCCCTTCTGGATAATATACGGCTTCCCGCTTTTATTTCTATAAACCCGCGGGGGTCTTAATTTCTGTTTCTTCACTTTCTTGGTTTTAGAAACCATGTATATTTTAACAAAAAATATTTATACATAATTTCAAACAAATATCTTTTAGAATTTTAAGGCACCACGTCCACTCTGCCTGCCATAACCAAGTTTCGCTGCGGTAGAGCCTATACGAGACGCATATGGAACCCCGACATCACCAAGCGCATTAGCAGTCTTTGAAATAATCTTGTTATCACGAAGAAATTTATTCACCGCCATTGCTGTCTTACCAACCTTTGCCCAGTTAATCTTACCGCCAGCCTGCCCCTTGCCTCCTTGCTTCTTCTTGCGACCAGTCTTCTTTTTCCCTCCAGCCATGTTGGTGCTTGAGTTAATTGTTCGTTTGCCGATTGTTGGAATGACTTCAACACGAGATGTTTTTACTACCATTATAATAAGTAAAAAAATATTTATTAATTCTAAAAATATTATTTTAATCTGTAAGCAAAGTTAGTCCCGCAAGCGGGACAACTGATTATCGCAAGCGATAAGCAAAGTTTTTTGCGTAATTCATCATCAACACTTGAAACATAAAGAAAATTAAATCTCTCCTTTGTTGCTTCGTGATACTTTTGAAGAAAGTAATCAAAGTCAAAAGATAAGTCTAAGTGTTTATACACGAGTTCCATTTTGTCCTGAGACTGACTCGGAAAGATTAATAAATAATCTAACTGCTTAATTGCTTCTGGCCGTAGGTCGTTCAAATACTGACTTGACATAATCACCTTTGATTTATAGTGCCTATTCTTTTTAACAAATCGCTTACGGACTTATCTCTTAAACCGCTCCCTAAATCATCCAATACAAAAACAACCTCTGGAGAAATATACTTGCTGGGTCGTTCTTTTGGTGCTTCCTTTATCTGTTTCTTGTCTTTTTCCAAGTATAAAAATTGTGGTTTCTCCATCGGTTCTTTATCTTTGATTTCGCCTTCTTGCTCTTCGTCTGGTTTGTTCAATTTGTCAAGTTCATAGTCTATAACATTTACACCATCCGATTTAAGAAAGGTTATAAATTGCCATTGGGTTTCCCCTGTTCTTAAAGTGCTTTACCATTGCTTTATAAATGTAGTCCTTGTGAATTGTTGAAGCAATAATGACAATGCGGGTTTTTCTGTCCGTCGTCCTTTTCAGTATTTCAAAGAGTGCTGTCGTCTTACCGCTCTTCTTACGGGCAAGTAGAAATATATTGGCATACGGTCGTTGAATAATTTATAACCTTTTTGCTTTTTTATCTCCGTTTCCATCCTGCTTCACAGGTTTCACCTTGACATTGTTTATTTTCTCCATGATATTTTAGAATTGCGCTTCGTGCTGTCGCACTCTCTCTTATTCTACAACATCGTTTTTTTCTTTATGGTTTAAAATAAATTGGTGTTCGATGTTTATCAACAAACGAGAATGAGCAAAGCGAATGAGAGTGAGTTGATAAATATCACCCGACGAATTCCAAACACACAACAATTCTTCCCGCTAAATTTCCTGTGTCAATATTTCCGCTGTCAGTTTCAAGGACTTTAAATGTATATTGTCCGTCAGTCCATCCGACAACACCCAAATTATAACCGAGGTTTGAAATGTTTGCTGTGGCTGTCCGCAAATGTTCCAATAATCCAATTCTATCCATATAAAGAATTCTGGTTTTGTCTCTGTCTGGTCGTTCATATAGTGGATAAATTTTACATTCATTTTGGTGGGTGTGAATGACATTAAATTTGGATATTTTTATTAAATGTTTTGCTTCCTCCAGCAAAATCATTGCTCAGAAAAATAATCTTTTGGTATTTATAGTCAGCCATGGTTATATTACTGATGATAAACTTTTTAATAATCAAATATTTTCGCGGACTGCCTGCGACTTTTACTCACGGGTAAGTGAAAAAAAGAATATGAGTTGTGTTTATTGTATTCAAAAAGGTATAGATGCTAAATTTAAATGTATTATAAACCGATGAGTGATTGGTGTGTTAGTTTTGATGAAGCATTCCTTTAATCTGTGATGGTGATAATAGATGGTATATGACACATATATACGAGTGCTCACTTCTTTGAAGAAGGTGATGGAAGGCAATGCCGATAGTAGTGTTAGGATTCCGACATAATAATTAGCCTGCTCGCAAGGCAAGTTCTTTTTAGAGTTATTAAGCATAGTAATATGCTAATATGATAACATTTGAAAAAGTATTTAATAAGTCTGCTGTCAGTCGGTCTGTTTTTTTACAACAACAATTCCAGTTATCTTCCAATTCGTGCTCTACTTTTTTCTTCAGTCTTTAGTTCTACTTCAAGAACACGAGACTTTAATTCTGGAGTTAGTTCGCCATCCATATCCATAATAGGTGGGGGTCTGTGAAGTCTGTTGTATTATTGTTGACATTATCAAAACGACTCTGATTTCTGCTAATTGGTTTGCTTGGTCTTGTAGTATATTCATGTAATTTTATTTTCTTTTTCTAAATTAACTACCTTTTCCGCCATGTGTTGAAAAGCTACCAATATCGGTATAAAACTTGTATATGTTATGCCTTCAAGGTAGCCATTCCATCTCCGCTTTTATTCCACTTTCAGATACAAATTCTGGAAAAATCTTTTTTACTTCATCCGCAATAAATCCGTGGTTCTTTTTTCTTTCTTTCGTCTGATTTCAAATAATATGAACAACAATTTATTTTCATTAGTTTCTCACAACAATCCCGCAGTCTAATGTTTTAATATCTGATTTTAATCGCCTGTCCGATGAGTTTGTCCAAGCACCATTTAGCGGAATATAATTATAACTACCAGACGGCTCGCCAGTAGTAGAGTTTGAAGTAGTCCAAGCGTGAAGCAAACCAGTAGAAGAAACAATTACTCCATAATTCGTATATCCTCCCGATTTAAAATATTTGTGGGTCAACGGTAGAAGCGGGTCTTTTTCGTATGGTTAAAAAACCGCTGGATGCTGTTGGGATGACTACCTCTCCCGATGTATTAATGTTCATCGCCTCAGTGTGATATATTGTTTCCCACAGTAAATTATAATAAAAAGTGAGTTTTACACCTTTTTGAATTAGAAAGTTTGACGCAGAAGATGATTTCCAGTTCGTGCCGTCAAATAAGCATCAAAACTTAAAACATTTGTCGTGTGCCCAATTCAATAATTGAAATGTTGGATAAGCATCCGCCGTTGTTATTGCTGTAAGTGTGCTCCTCCGATATTTGAAGCCGTTCCGTATAATTCTAAACCACCTGTCGCCCCTTTGCTTTTTGTTGTTTGCCTATATTATTGGTTGCCTGATGCTGTTGTTATTTTATCGCTCGTTGCCAATGTCGTTGTTGATATCCCCGCATTTGCCGTTATTAATCCACTCGCGCGTTGCTGTTGTTGTTGATATACTCGCATTTGCCGTTATTAATCCGCTCGCGTTAGTGTCGTCGTTGATATCCCGCGGTTGAAGTAATTGTCGTTCCAGTTATTGTTCCGCCATTTGTTATATTGTTTGAGTTCATATCCAAAGCACCATAAAACCGCATACCGCCAGCATTGTTAAAACGGACAATGTCAGACGAAGCACTTTTATTATCCAAAAGTTTTGAAATATAAAGTCCCGCCCCTTTTACATCAGATGCTACATTCGTAAATACATAACCTCGTTGGTTCGCGGTTCCACTTGTAGCGTATTTAGAGTAAATAAGAAATACTGATAATCTCCTGATGTCTGTGAAAAGAATATATCTCCTCCATTTTGGTTTAATATCCTCGCCCCATTATATGTTATATTTCCGCCATTAGTGATAGTTTGATTATTAAAATCGCATTGTTCGTTAAAGTTAGATATTTTATCAGTGCTCGCCCCATTAAATGTTTTGCTTCCTGTTATGGTTTGGTCTGTTGATAGTTTTACATTTTGCCCGTCCAATGTGTCCGCATACCCTTTTGTCGCTCCGTCCGTTGCTAATGTGGAGTTCCAAGGTTGGCTTTTGCTACTATTACAATCTAGCCCCGAAGCATTTACCCAACCGACAATCGTCCCGTCAATAATAAACTTATTTTTTCGCAGAAATTTCAAATTGTAATATGTTGCAGTTTTCATATCCAAACTAGCAATTGACCCGATATTACTGGTAGAATTGAAAACGATAAATGTGCCCTTTGTTGTTGAATTGATTGAATTTCCCGTTATTTCAACACCACTGCTATATGTCTTAATTCCTGCTATGGTTTGGTTTCCTGTTAGTTTCACATTTTGCCCGTCTAATGTATCCACATAACTTTTGTTTGCTCCGTCCGTTGTTGCTGATGGTGTGGCTAAGTTTGTTATTTTGTTGTTATTCAAAGATAGTGTAGTGCCAGTTGCGGTTATAATTAAAGTATTACCCGAATATAACTCAACATACGAACCCGTTATTTGTATCGGATACCAAGTCGCTGTTGCTGTCTTTTGTGCGGCAATCATTCCTATTTTTGTATCAAAGGCTATGCCAATGCCGTCAAAAGTAGTAGGATTGGACGAACCACTTACTTCCAAAGTTGATGTAAATTTTTTATTCCCTGCTATGGTTTGGTCTCCTGTTAGTTTAACCACCGAAGTGTCAAGAGTAGAAACATCCACCCATCAACAAGATTAACATTTGTTATGCTTTGACTTTTCATATCAATCCCCGCACTAGCATTTATTATGTGCTGAATGTTTTCCTGCTATGGTTTGGTCTCCTGTTAGTTTAACCACGAAGTATCAAGAGAAACATCAATACCATCAACATTACCAACATTTGTAATAGCAAAACCACCCATATTTAAACTACCCGTCATAGCCGTTGTGCCGTCCTTTGCTAGTTTCGTATCGGTATATGCTTTTGTTGAAGCATCGCCATCGTAGAATGGTGCTGGAAGTCCGCTGATTGCTGTTGTGCTAAAATTTAAAACATTGCCGTCAATGTTATTCCACCCCCTGTTGTTGGAGCAAGAAGTATGGAAGAACCAACAATGCTAGTGGATAGCCCGTTGCTCCACCTGCCTCCGACGAATAAATAGAACCCATATTATTGTTGTAATTGAAGAATAACTTACCTGTATTTAATGGATTTGAATCTTTTACCCAAATAAGTAGTAAATATTTTATTCCCTGTTATGGTTTGGTCTCCTGTTAGTTTAACCACAGAACTATCAAGAGCCGAAACATCAATACCATCAACATTACCGACATTTGCTACATTAAAACCTCCCATATTTAAATCTCCAAACATCGCGAGACCATCCAATCTAAGAAAAGGTGAGTTTTGTCTCCATTGCCCTGTGCTATAAATGAGTAGTTGGTTATCCGGTGTGCCTGTATTAACATCGCTGTGTGTATTAATTGAACCATCCGCGGACACTTTATCATTATTGTCTTCGTGCTCTGATATCCAAGTATCAACATCTTTGTATTTAATAAATTAACTCCCGTTATATTCAAATTACCGCCCATACTAATGTTGCCGAATTCATCAACATTTATCGGAAATGTTTTATTTACCCAGTTTATTGAGTTATATGTTAGATAACTATTCATCGCTATTGGTGCTGTAATGACTACATCTGTGAGTGTATCAATTGAGCCGATTGTTGTATTTCTCCATTTACCATCTACATCATTATATGTTAAGTATTGCCCGACCGTTGGAGCGGATATGTTAGTGTCTATCAAATTGTATAGACTGGTTTGGTGCGGATTACTTGTATTGCGGTGTTGAGTTGAGGCTTTGACTTCGTCGTTGTCCCTTACTCGTTGCTCTGTATAGTATAAATTTTTTCCTTCTTTTATGTCTGTAGTTGATTTGGTAGATAATCTTGTGTCAAACGGCCGTCAGTGAATAAAGATTTACGGGTCGCATCTTCTGGCACTCTGTCTGTATTCAACCGACTATGTTGGTTGGTAAGGTCTAAGTTAAGTATGTTTAACTATCACAGCCAACTCATTAAGGCCTAAGAGTGATTTATATTGACATTATATTAATTAATTATTAAAAAATACTAAAATATATTAATCTTAGTATAGAATGCCGTCCCCGAAGCAAGTCGTAAGAATTGGGGTAGTGCTGTGGAAGGAATAAAAGCAAAAGCGAAACAACGAAAGATGGAGCATGCTAAAAATGTTTTGGCACAATACCGAAATGCTGTAAAGCAAGAAGACGAAGATATGGAGGAACGAATAAAACAAATTGAAGAAAAGAACTTGGCTAAGGATATTATTACTGAACGAGATAATGATAGCCCAGAGGAAAGAGTGAAGTGAGGATGAGGTTGATTTCACTGATATATCGCTGAAAAGATGGCTAAGATGAAAATCAAGAGAGCGAAGCGGAGACTAAGAGAGCGAAGAAGAGCAAGAAGCCCGAGCCTGAGAAAGTGAAGAAAGTGAAAGCGAGAGTAGTGAAGAAGAAGAGCAACCTAAGAAAGGCAAAGGAAAAAAATCAAGTAGTGTAAGTGTAAAAGTATATAATCAATCTTCAGGTGCTAAGAAGAAAAAATAATGTTGAAAAATGCTTTTTAAATTTTAGATATATAAATGAGTGAGGAGA
>WBZZ01003520.1:0-2500 GCA_019918135.1 Paulinella micropora
TATGAAACTGAGTCGCCTCCTTATGTTGGACCGGGAACTTCTCACTTTTGAACAATAAATTAATTTTATATAAATATGATGCTTTGTACATTAATCTACATGACGCCTCATAATTATTAATGTCTCTGATGCAGATCACAGTCAGTAGGTGCATGGCAGCAATGCATCAGCTGAACCAGTCTGAGAGACAAGAAAAGAAAGTGAGGATCAGTTGATCTAAGAAGATCAGTTCGGTCTAATACGCCTGAGAGAATTCAGTTGGTCTAGTAAGGAATAGGTCGGTCGGGCAGCCAGGTTCTTTGCAGCCTGTCTGAGTTGCACCGGGGACATGCTTGCAGGGCGTTCTCAATGTCATCCTCCATGATCCCCCAGTAGCACGAGTTGCAGCGCACGTGGTGCACCGTGCTGCTGGGGTCCATAGGCATGTAGTAGGTTACGTCCATGGAGGCGTTGGACGGGCGGCCTACACGCAAAAATACAAAACACACATGAAATTTGAATGCATACATGTAGAACAACATACATACATACATACATACATACATACATGCATGCATGCATACATACATACATACATACATACATGCATGCATCAATGCATACATACATACATACATGCATGCATGCATGCATGCATACATACATACATAAATACATACATACATATATACATGCACACATACATACATACACATACATGCATACATACATCAATGCATGCACCCATGCACGCATGCATGCATGCACGTCATGCATGTCATGCATACATGTCATGCATACGTGATAAAATGCACACATGCATGCATACAGACAGACATACATACATGCACGCATGCGCATACATGCATGTGCATACATACACAAATAGATACATCGATACAGATATAAACATACAACATACATACATACATACATACATACAAACATACATGCATGCATGCATGCATGCATACATACATACATACATACATACATGCATACATACTTAATTACATGGCATGGCATGCATGGCATGCATGCATGCATACATGCATACATACACACATACATACATACATACATACATTACATACTTACATACATACATACATACATACATACATACATACATACATATATAGATACATAACGTACATACATAACGTACATACATACATACATACATACACACACATACATACATACATACATACACACACACACATGCATACACTACACACATACACACATACACACATACATACACACATACATACATACATACATACATGCATACATACATGCATAAATACATACATATACATACATACATACATACATACATGCGTACATACATACATACATACATACATACATACATACATACCATACATAACATACATAACATACATACATACATACATACATACATACATATATACATACATATACATACATATATATACAACATACATACAACATATATATATATATATATATGTAATATCATACATACATACATGCATACATACACACATACACACATACATGCATACATACATACATACATACATAAAAACATACATACATACATATACATACCTATACATACAGCATATATATATGTGTATATATGCGTATATATGTGTGTATATATATATATGTATTTACATAATATATATATATATATACATACATACGTACATACATACATACATACATACACACATACATACATACATACATACATACATACAAACATACAAACATACAAACATACATACACACATACATACACATACATACATGCATACATATACATACATACATGTATACAAATACATGCATACAAATGCATACGTGCATACATATATGTACATACATACACACACACACTCACACACACACATATACATACATACATACATACATACATAACATACATACATACATACATACATACATATGTACATACATACATATGTATGTACATACATACATACATACATACATTACATACATTACATACATTACATACATTATTACATACATACATATGTACATACATACATACATACATTCATACATACATACATAAATACATACATACAATACATACATAGACACATTCATACAGTACATACAGTGCAGTACATGCATACATACAGTACATACAGTACATACAGCACTACAGAACATACAGAACATACAGTACACATACAGTAAAAACAGAATACAGAACATACAGAACATATACAGAACATACAGAACATATACAGTACATGCAGTACATAAGTACTTACATACAGTTATAGTACTTTACAGTACATATAGTATTATGCATTGAGTACGTATGCACGTGTATACATGATAATATATCAGATCTTATATTGATTGAATTTTTACTACATATTTATTGGGATCTTTTATTTGGTTAGTGCAGTGTGAAGCGAGCAGTTGGTTTCGACTGGCAAGAAGGGAACAACCACATTCTGCCCTCCCTTGACATCTGAACTGATGA
>WBZZ01003520.1:22500-30000 GCA_019918135.1 Paulinella micropora
GAAATAGGGATGTGCCTGCTTCATTCCTGGAGGCAGGTAAGTCCAAGATGTCGGAATGTCAAAAAAGTTTTGACCAGTTTTCTTCTAGGTTTCATGTGTTTTTTAGCTCCCCTTCCCCCAGAATGCAAGCTATAGTGTAGCTGAACCCTCCCAACTCGTTTATGAGCTATAGGAGCAGTAATTCTTTTATAATACATTTTTGTTTGCTTTTTCATTTGCCCTTGAGGGACTGTTTTCCAGCCAACACGGTGTTTCTCAGAGATATCGATGTTGAAAATTTTCCGAAATTCGATCAAATTATTTATTAAGACGTATTGTACAACGTTTCATAGTTCAAAAGCTAATAAAATAACAAACAAAGACAAATTCTTTAATCATAATCGTGGTTGCAAACCATTTTTTTACCACATTGAATCAGAAAAAATTACGGCCCGACCTGTCTTTTTCCAAAAAATTTTCCACACGTAATGGTGCTTTTTTTCACAACTTCAATTACAGATTTCTCAAAAACTACTAAAGATAAGCATATGCTCACCATAGTGAAATATTTCAAGAAATATATGAGGAATCCTATGCGTAAATAATAAATTCAAAAAAAATTTCATTATGTTAAAATTACATACGGCGTGCCGGCTGCGGCGGCGGCGGCGGCGGGCCCGGCCGCCGGCCCCCGCCCCGGCCGGCGGTCGGCGGCGGCAGTGAGTCCTTACGCCGTTGCTGTCCCTCGTGGTGTTCCTCCGTGCGTAATACTATCTAGGAGCCTTTCACGTTTTATATTCTAAAGTGGGAGACTGGTTTGGTAGGGCGGCATATATGAGACGTGGGTGGAAGAACGGGAACAGGACAAGACATGAACAGGACAATTGTCTGCACAGTGCTGTAGAAATTAGTTAAAGACCTTCTAGTGTTGAATCAGTACGCGGCAAGGTACGTGGTTAGACTAGAGGGCATAGATCTTTGGAGAAGCCTGTACTGAGTGTACCGTCTCAGGGGCTGAAGGTCTATGGTTGGGTAGGGGCTAGCTACCCCTTTTAGTTTGTGTGACACCGACCAGGGTAGTGCCCGAAAACGGGGCCCCGGCCAAGCCTACAAGATCGCGAAGTAGGGTGTGTGGGAATTATGTTCCACACATGTAATATGTTGGAGGGATTAACTTTAGTTACCCCCAAGTTTGTTTGCTCTGACGAGAGCATGAGTTTGGAAGAAATTGACACGGGGAGATACCTGAAGCTGTTGAGCTAGATATGGCGAACCCGGACACTTTTTCCTTTAGTGATGGGGAGGCACCTGAGGCTGTTGAGCTTGATATTGCGAACCCAGACACTTTTCCTTTAGTAAAAGGGGGGGGGGGGGTAGTGCTGCCTCTTTCCCTCAGTGTCACCCTTTATGTTCAGTATGCAGTATGGTTGGTGGTTGCCCTACGGGGATAGGTGTGAAGTGCAGCAGAAGTGTAAGCTATCACTGGGACATATATTTGACTTTTGTTTATGCATACTTTTCAGACTTGTGTGGAGCATAGGTTTTGCTCCTAGACTTATTGTGGTGGTGTGGTGTGCTGGTTGACATGGGCTTTCTTTTGTCAGTGTGGAGGCAGGACAGTTGGAGAGTAGTGTGAGGGCCGGCTGGAGTTGTTTGCCGCAGCTTCTCTTCTCCACGTACATTTTGCTCACCCACCCATGGACTTTATTGCACGCTTTATGGGACTGATTTGACAGACATATTTCTCCTTTTGTTTCTTGTCTAGTTGCGTGCGAGTTTATGTTGCTCCTTAGTAGGTGGGCGATGTTTTGTTTTCTATATGATTGTAAGAGTCGAGGGACAAGTGCAAGAGACTTATATTTATGGTCCAACCATACACACGTTTTAGTTACCTGATATGTTAGTGTATTGCGTGTATTGCGTGTGTAAAGAGCCAAGGGGCATTAAGATTTTAGTTAAGAGGCCAGGGGCAGATGTGGTAGCCCAGAGCCCACTCCATATCATTTTGAGATGTGTGTGTGTGTGTGTGAGAGAGAGAGAGAGAGAGAGAGAGAGAGAGAGAGAGAGAGAGAGAGCACCAGTAGAGCCAGACCAACATGGGGGCATCCAATCATCATGGCTGGAAAAACATAAGACAAAGTACCGTATGTTGCGGACATTTTGCATGTGTTGAGCAGGGCTCATGCAGCAGTTGTGTCTTTGATTGCATGTGTGTGGGCTAGCGTTTGTGTGTGGTGTCCGCGAGTTGTTCCTTTTACTCCTCACTCTGTGTACATTCAGTCTCAAGCTTTTGCTGAGGTGGGGGGAGTGTTTGTTGAGAACATGACTCGCACATGCCCATACCTAGCATCTGGCCATGGGTGGATGGTGACTGGCTTTATTTCATTTGTTTATGCTCTCGTGAGTCTCCTGGTTATGAATTTAGTTGATGGCTGTCTATGCTTTCCCGTTTTGGAGTTGACTTTGAGACTTTTCCCCCTTGTCCTCTGCTTTGGTGTGAGACTTGCTGTCGGTTGGTGAGGCGTTGGGGCCTCGTTTTCTTTTCCTTCTTCACGTCCCTTTCCTTTTCCCCTTACCCTTCTTTGTTGGCTGATTCGCTTTGTGGATAGCGGACCTGAGCTTGGTGTAGTTCACTCGTTGTTTGCCGTGGGGGAGGAGCGGTAGGTTTGGTACCCTATCGCCCTCTCCGTACCAACACATAGGTAGCATAGGGAGTAAGTTGAGAACAGACACCTGACGTGGAACCTTTTGGGTAGCAAGGGGACACAGCCCAGTAGTGGGCATTTCTCTCGGTTTAATGGTTAATCGGTTGGGGGACACAGCTCAGTACTAGTCGTGGGACTTGGAGGTGTCGGACTTTATTGTGGAACTGTTTCTATTTGCGAGTCAATTTGAAGCCAACCGATTGGACATTTGGTTTTGTCGTCCTTGGCGGGGTGTCGAGCACCAGTGAGGACAGTTCGTTTCGGCTTCTAACTTTGTAGTGGCTGTCAGGTCGGCTTTTCGTGTGGTTGACGTTTTCGCCGCAGCTTTTCTCTTTCTCTGAGACTCTCTCTTCCTTCTCTGAGGAGGCGTGCAGCCTTCCGGGTGGCTGCATGTGTTGGCTTTATTTTGCATGGCACTTTTCTTGTTTTGGCATGGAGCGACAGAGCTGGTGGGTTTTCGCAAGTCGCCGGATGGACTGCAGTAGCGCCCGTTTTGATTCGGAATGGCGCTCAGGTGGCAACTGCGTTCTGCGGAGCAGTTCGCCTATGCCAGGAAGGTTTGGTTTATTTCAGTGATTGCTTTGGTTTCGGCCCGGATGGTTCGACTAGGGCCGAGAGTGGACCTTTGGTTAGTGTGCACGCTCGTCGGCGTTGTTTTGGCCTGGTCTTGCGGAGTCATTTGTGCACATAGGGACCTTCAGTTTCTGGTTGGGGCTATTCTTGTGGCGCGCTTGTTGTTTTCGGACATATTTGCCATACTGGATTGGCGGACAATTTACTTTTGGTTAGCGCGTGGGCAGTGAGCCCATCGATCATTTCGGTGGGCAGATTGCAATACTTCTGTTTCATTCGCTTCAGTGGTTATTTCGGTGGAGTTGTCGGCTGCGTGGCTACGGCGCGAAGCAGCGGTGACGATGGCAAGGTTCAAAGGTGGGTCTGTCTTCGTGACAGACCCCAAATCAGGCCGCCTCCCCTCCTACTCGTTCTTTGTCTTTGTTGTCGGGTGATGGAGTTCGCCCTTCAATTTGCAGTTCTAGGCAAGACACATGTTGCACCTGATGTGCATGTTGTGGTGTGAGCCTTAGAACCGTGGGATCTCCGCAGCGAGCGTGGGGGAGGATGGCGCCAGACACCGCTACTTTGTTTTAGTTCGTCTGCGGTGGTTCCCGTCTGGGTTAGTTTCAACAGGCGGTGGTGGCCCCGGTTGTGGGGCATGGTGGAAGGTCGTGTTTGCGACGTTTTTGGTTCAGAGCTGTTGGTGGCAGGAGCCACAGTGCAATGGTTGGAGTCGCTTGCGGCGGCGGTTGTTTTTCCCTCATTCAGGAAGGGGGGATGAAGGACACGGACATTTGGCTTTCGGGCTTCGGCAGGTTGACTGGATCGGTTGTGTTACTTCAGCAGTTGTGTTCTTTGGAATCGGTTTTGTGCGGCAGCGTGGAGCCGCGGGTGGAGCGGGTTACGGCGTTGCCGCTAATTAGACCCGATCTTTGGTGGTTGGTCCTTTAAGTTATTTGACTTGGTGCTCGGTGTGGACCCTGCTCTGGACTTAATTTGCTTACGGTTGTTGAGTGTCTCTGCAATGGTGCAGTTGGAGGTGTGCAGCCTGTTGCCGTCGTTTCGGTGGGGCCCCGGGTGGAGGCCATTCTTCCGGGGAGGTGGAACCTTTTCTGCTTTGTGTTGGTCGGGGCGCGACGGACGTCTTTCTTCTCCCTCCATCAGGGGGGGGGGGGGGGGGGTTGCTTATATTTCCTATTCGATTGTCAGAGGAGGGTAAGGGCAGTATGATGAGCCCATGGAGTTTGGTGCACGTGGTGTTGCTGGTCGGCCGGATGTTCTGGAGCAGTTGGCCGCGGGCCGAGGCATTAGGCGTATGTTTGTAGACCGTGGTGGCCGATGTAGGCCAGGAGTTAACTTTGGTCGTTATGACCTAGCAATGTGTCGCGCCGGGTAGGCGCGGGAGGACGGTGGAGCTTTGCTGTGCGGTCTGATATCGCTACGACGGAAGGCGCTACTCTTGGCAGATGGCGGCACGGTGGCGAGCCACTTGACGCTCAGTTTTCGGGAATGAACATGTAGGTTGCATCACGGACGGCGGAGCCGGGCGGCGCCGGGGGAGTTCTATGCAAGGCTGGACGGTGGGTCACCCTCCTGGGGCGGGTCATGCGTCAAATTTGTGGAACGGCAATTTTCCCCTTGATTACTTTTATTTTGTATTGCTCAGTTCATTTTCTTTCCTTGACATAGTGGATACGGAGTTAGAGGGAGATACCTATTGTGGGTGATCATATTTACATTCATATGCATGGCGTCATTGTTTTTCTTTTACCTGTTGGGTTACATGCGGTGATGTTGTACGTAATTAACTTGCGACTTTATCTGTTGCTTGGTGCTTGGCTTAAGGTTAAGCAAGTGAATAGTAACTGCGTGCATATACATCTGGTAATTGTTAATGATTTGTCATACATTTTGTGAAGTGTTTGTCGTTTGAAGCGAAGTTAGGTTCTGCAAGGTTTGTTGTTCATTCAATTGGTACGTTGATGTATTTGGATCATATTTGACTTTGATTGTCTGATATGCTTTGTTGATGTACACGGACAGCCTATCGCCGGGGGCGATTCAGGAGAGTATGGGATTTCTGATATGGCTTGAATGTTTCTTCTGGTCAGACCTAGCAAAAACAAGTTTTTGCTGTTATTAAGTAGTAATTTTGTTCATCTGAGTACTGGGTGAGACTTGTGTGTTGGGTAGTGTTGCACTTGGGATGGGGATAGTTTTTCTTTTTATTCTCCTCATGCGTCCGACTCGGGCTGCGTTTTTCAGTGCTGAGATGTCCTAGGCCCTAATTAAGGGGGAGCATTGGGAAAGTTAATTAGATCCTAGTCCACTACAGCATAACCGTATAGTCACGGTAGCTTCACTCTCCTATGTACTTAATACTAAGTAATTATTCCTGTATTACCATATTTTCTGGTACTGGTGGCGAATTGCCTTTATGTTCATAAATTACCAATTTGG
The DNA here is from genome assembly GCA_019918135.1 of Paulinella micropora. NCBI lineage: Eukaryota > Cercozoa > Imbricatea > Euglyphida > Paulinellidae > Paulinella > Paulinella micropora. The sequence continues at coordinate 28,200 of WBZZ01003520.1, forward strand.
TGAGGTTGGTTTCCCTTTTTGGTTCTTTTGAATCTCAGTGAAGTCTCAGTAAAATGGTGGTAGACCACTGGGATCCCGGAGCCTCCGGTTAACAGGCTAGTTTCCCTACCCGGACCTTCATGATGATTTTTCCCAACGAAGGGTCACCTTTGCGTTACCGAAAAAAAAAAAGAAAAAATTTGAAAAACAAAAAAAAGATGACTCTTGAAGAAGGCGAACGTAAGTATTAATATTAACATTATATTATATATTAATAATAAAATCACGTGGTTCAGCAGCCGCAGTGATATTAATATTATTAAACATATTTATATTAATATCAAAACGTGTATTATATAACATAATTGAAGAATAGTATGATTCGTTGGTAGGATAACTACGTTTACTATAGTAATTACTTTGTAAGTGGGAAGTAAATATGATTTATTCGTATAGTCGAATCAGTGACAGTGTAGTTCTAGTCAATAAGAGTAACGGATGTAACGGTCTGTATTGGCCCGGGTATTCAGGATTGGACAATAACTATTAATATTTTGTAATAGTTACAGTCGTGCCGGGATTTTATTTCAGCTTCGTTATTACCTTCGAGTTTGTCAGTTCTGCTATCCGAGTACTTGCGGATTAAAAGTGTCGCAGATTGGCATCGTGGCTTCTAACGGAGTCTCTCAGCAAACCGGTGTGAACGTATTAGATCCGTGAGTGACCGGGTAACTTATCTAATCAACGGTTATGAGCCGCTGGGAAAACGATTTTCGGCACCATGCGGTTAGCATGAGATCGTAGTATTCAATAATTAGGTTTAATAATTTTGATAACGTTAAATAATATTGAATAATAACGTTAAATAATATTTGAATAATATTTGGATAATATTCAACTGAATAATATTGAATAGTATTAAATAATATTGAATAACACTAATTAAATAATATTTAATAAGTTATATTGAAGCATAATATTGAATAGCATTGAATAGTACTATGATTGATTAATATTAATAAAATACTAATCATAAGTTGAATAATATTGAATAAGATCATATTATCAGTATGATCCAGAATCATGTGAATAGTGACCGTACCGGACCGAATTATTACTATGATATTGTGTTAATTTGCTTCAAGTTTTTACATCTATTTTTAGTTCCGTCAAGTTACTTCATTATGACTGATATACTAATATAAGTTCCGTTTTATCATCAACTGCCGTCATAACTTGATTATGTTGATAAAGTCACATTGATGAACATTCATTCAAGTTGAACTCAAGTTCATATTGATTGAGTGATATTGATTAATATTGATTAATATTGATTAACATCATTAAGACGGTTGATTAATATTGCCTGGATTTATATTCGCTGATTAATATTGATTTTTTTTTTTTTTTTTTTTGCATAATCTTGATTAATATTGAGCAATTTAATAATCATAGGGCCAGATAATAATGGCATCAGTGTCGCATTTACATACATGCATACATACATACATGCATGCATCCATTGCATGCATGCATGAATGCATGCATGCATACATGCATACATGCATGCATGCATGCATACATGCATACATGCATGCATGCATACATGCATACATACATACATACATACAAACATACATACCTACATATAACTACCTACATACATACATACATACATACATACATACATACATACATGCATACATACATACATACATACATACATACATACATACATACATATATACATACATACATACATACATACATACATACATACATACATACATGCACACACACACACACACATACACACATACAT
>WBZZ01003520.1:37500-40000 GCA_019918135.1 Paulinella micropora
TACAAAGGAACAAACACAAAGGCACAAACATGTTTGTGACAAATAAAGACTCACAAAAAAACAATGTGTGTCACAAACTAATCACTAACAGTCTGTGGCAAATAGTGAAAATGCTACTCAACAAAGAAATGCACAAAAAGACCAAAGATGTAGAAAATGTCACTAAGTAGGAGTCCTAAAAAAGGTCAGTAACCGTCCGTTGAAATATGAAAAATGACTGTGTCTATGGTCAAGTTCACGGAAAAACAAAAAATGAGTTGCTTAGTTTTCTTTGCACTCGAGTAGACAAAAAGTGCGAGCACAGTATAGTCCACTTAAAGTTAAAGTACCAAACTTAACAGCAGAGTTTTTGTTTAATAAAAGGATGCAGCACTTGAAAAATCCAACGTTAATACTGGAACAAGGTCCAAAAAGTTCAAAGTGAAAAAGTAAAAAGCCAAAACCACAACTAGCTTGTCACTGCGGAAGCGAACGTAATATAGTCTGAGCAGGCGTACGCCGACCACCCCGTTGGAGGTACCTACGTGCAGCCCTGCGCATGGTGAGGTTGAAATTGTCGCTGACAAAAGAGACCATAGCTACAGTATCTAGATCCAAGGCTCGATTTAGCAGTGCTGCCCGCCCTTGCTGAATGTACCGTCTTGCAGAAGCGTTTGACACCCAGCGACCCTCCAACATGACGTTCTCGATGCCATCTCCACGCAGGATACCCAAAGTGGCGCGACCATGTCGGAGGCTGTGGAAGACGTACGGAGCCCGCGTAATATCAGTGTCTCGGTTGAGACCCTAAGCTACAAGCGCTGAGGAGAATGTATTCCTCAAGCGGCTAACTGAGAAAGGAAAGAATGATTGTGCTGGTCCGCGCTGTGAAAGTTGAACTCTGAGCCAGTGACGAACAATGGGGCAGCGAACCGCGACGAACTGGTCACTGCCAGTCTTGGTAAGGGCGAGATGAAGGTTGACATGGGGAAGATCAACCCCCAATCGGGCGTCAGTCACTTCAGCTACATCTGCTACCTTTAGCCCCACGACTTCCGAAATACGAAGATAGCCTTCGAAAGCCAAGATGACGGCTACCGCGCAGTCCATGTAGCCACGTGACATAAGGTAGACAGCGATAAGTCTTGTCAGCGGTAAGGTAAGGGGCGGCCACGGGGTAGGGGGGTTATGCTTACTCCAGCCGCGCAAGTCAGCACGAGCACGTGGCAAGTAGGTGCGAAGCTCCGGCGAATACATAATGAGGCCGTAGAGACACGCATGCATCGCAGAGTAGCCGGACCCGGAGCCCCCTCGACGCAAATACTCCTCATGGAAAAACAAGGAGAGAGCAGCATCCAAATCACGAAAAGAAAATATATCAGGGAACTCTTTAAGGGCCCAGATGAGAAAACAGCGCACCGATCGTGCGTAGCGGCGGCGCGTAGAATTTTGGTAGGCGAACGAAGCTAAGAAAGAACGATCTCGTATACTAACTACACTGCCACTGCTAAAAGCGGGACGGACCATCAGCGGGGTTCAGAGAAGTATGTACATACCATATACGAAGTTTGATGCAGTGAGAAAGAAGCGAGATCGAAAGTCTTAGCATAGGGGGGCGCATTATCAAAAAAAATATGATTGGGTTATCAGTGTTTGGCATTTAATTTACTTTTTGCTTGAAGAAGGCGATGGAAGGCATATTCCAATCAATAGTGTTAAAATACCTACATAAGTGTTAGCAACCTCACACGGTAAGTTCTTTTCAGACAGCCTCACGATACAAAGGATTATAATGGCGATAATGATACCCATTTGAAACAGATACTTAATAAGTCTGCTGTCGGTCGGTCTGTTTTTTATACAACAACAATTCCAGTTATCTTCCAATTCGTGCTCTACTTTTTTTTTCCTCAGTCTTTAGTTCTACTTCAAGAACGCGAGACTTTAATTCGGGATTTAGCTCGCCATCCATATCCATAATAGGCGGGGGTCTGTGAAGTCTAGTTGTATTATTGTTGGACATTAGGGAAAACGACTGCTCGGATTTCTGTTAATTGGTTTGCTTGGTCTTGTAATATATTAAGAAAGTTTTATTTTCTTTTTTTAATTATTGATTGTATCAATAGATGTAACTACCTTTTCCGTTAGATGTTGAAAAGCACTGACTAATATTGGTATAAAATCTGTATATGTTATGCCTTTAAGGTAGCCATCTCCATCGTCTGCTTTCATTCCGCTTTCAGATACAAATTCAGGAATTTTTTTTTTACTTCATCAGCAATGAATCCGTGGTTCTCTCTCACTCTATTTCTCTCTGTCTCTCTCTCTCTCTCTCTCTCTCTACATACATGCATATATATACATACATACATACGCACATACATATATACATACACACACATATGCACATATACATACATATATACACAGATGTTACCACTCTCTTTCTTTCTCTCTCTCTCTCTCTCACACACACACACACACACTAAAGTGAATGGGGGGGGGGGGGGGGGGGCTGCCC
>WBZZ01003520.1:45000-47060 GCA_019918135.1 Paulinella micropora
ACATACGCACATACATATATACATACACACACATATGCACATATACATACATATATACACAGATGTTACCACTCTCTCTCTCTCTCTCACACACACACACACACTAAAGTGAATGGGGGGGGGGGGGGGGGGGGCTAACCCCCCCCCCCCCCCCACCCTCACTCTATTTCTCTCTGTGTCTCTCTCTCTCTCTCTCTCTCTTTCTCTCTCTACATACATGCATATATATACATGTATACATACACACTTACACACATACATATATATATACATACACACTTACACACATACATATATATATCCCCCCCTCCCCTCACTCTATTTCTCTCTGTCTCTCTCTCTCTCTACCTCTCTCTCTCTCTCTCTCTCTCTCTCTCTCTCTCTTTCTCTCTCTACATACATGCATACATATACATACATACATACGCACATACATATATACATACACACACATATGCACATATACATACATATATACACAGATGTTACCAATCTCTTTCTCTCTCTCTCTCTCTCTCTCACACACACACACACACACACTAAAGTGAATGGGCGGGGGGGTGGGGGGGGGGGGGGGGGCTAACCCCCCCCCCCCCCCCACCCTCACTCTATTTCTCTCTGTCTCTCTCTCTTTCTCTCTCTACATACATGCATATATATACATGTATACATACACACTTACACACATACACACACACACACACACATATATATATATATGTATATATGTATACATATATATATATATAGATACATAAATACGTACATATATATATATATATATATATATATATATATATATATTACCACACTAAAGTTTCTCTACATATTACCACACTAAAGTTTCTCTATCTCTCTCTCTCTCTCTCTCTCTCTCTCTCTCCGGGTCTCTCTTTCTTTCGCTCTCTCATACATACACAGCCATACATACATATATATATACATGTCATATACATACATACATACATACATACATACGTACATACGTTCGTGCATACATACGTACATACTTACATACAATACATATATACGTACATACTTATATACAATACATACATACATACATACGCACATACATATATACATACACACATATGCACATATACATACATATATACACAGATGTTACCACTCTCTTTATCTCTCTCTCTTACACACACACACAGACACACTAAAGTGAATGGGGGGGGGGGGGGGGGGGGGGGCTAAAGCCCCCCCCCCCCCCCCTCACTCTATTTCTCTCTATCTTTCTCTCTCTCTCTACATACATGCATATATATACATACATACATACGCACATACATATATACATACACACACATATGCACATATACATACATATATACACAGATGTTACCACTCTCTTTCTCTCTCTCTCTCTCTCACACACACACACACACACTAAAGTGAATGGGGGGGGGGGGGGGCTAACCCCTCCCCCCCCCCCCCTCACTCTATTTCTCTCTGTGTCTCTCTCTCTCTCTCTCTCTCTCTCTTTCTCTCTCTACATACATGCATATATATACATGTATACATACACACTTACACACATACATATATATATACATAGATACATACATATATACATATATATATATATATATATATACATACATATATACATACATACATACACATACATACATAGGTACATACATACATACGTACATACATACATACATACATACATATATACATACATATTACCACACAGAATAATGTAATGATGGATTGGTAAATGCAGGTTCAACATGAAAAATGTTGCTGACTACTTTGTAAGCTCTCTCCACATACATGCATATATATACATACATACATACGCACATACATATATACATACACACACATATGCACATATACATACATATATACCACAGATGTTACCACTCTCTTTCTCTCTCTCTCTCTCACACACTAAAGTGAATGGGGGGGGGGGGGGCTAACCTCCCCCCCCCCCCACCCTCACTCTATTTCTCTCTGTCTCTCTCTCTTTCTCTCTCTACAATACATGCATATATATACATGTATACATACACACTTACACACAACATATATATATC
>WBZZ01003521.1:32500-35000 GCA_019918135.1 Paulinella micropora
TTATGCTATGTTATGTTATCGTACGTTATGTTCTGTTACGTTATGTATGCATGAACGTGTGTAAATATTTATTTTATGTACGTAGGTGGTGTGTAGTACAGTAGATTCTGTACACAACGATATGCACTCCCCCTCTGTCAAGCTTGCCTACTCCCTCCATACACAGCAGAAAGGTATGTATGTATGTATGTACGTATGTATGCATGTGTGTATGTATGTATGTATATATGTATGTATGTATGTATGTATGTTTGTCAAACTTGCCTACTCCCTCCATACACCGCAGAAAGGTATGTATGTATGTATGTACGTATGTATGCATGTATGTATGTATGTATGTATGTCAAACTTGCCTACTCCCTCCATACACAGCAGAAAGGTATGTATGTATGTATGTACGTATGTATGTATGTATGTATGTCAAACTTGCCTACTCCCTCCATACACAGCAGAAATGTATGTATGTATGTATGTACGTATGTATGCACGTGTGTATGTATGTATGTATGTATGTACGTATGTATGTATGTATGTATGTCAAACTTGCCTACTCCCTCCATACACAGCAGAAAGGTATGTATGTATGTATGTACGTATTTATGCATGTGTGTATGTATGTATGTATGTATGTATGTATGTCAAACTTGCCTACTCCCTCCATACACAGCAGAAAGGTATGTATGTATGTATGTACGTATGTATGCATGTGTGTATGCATGTATGTATGTATGTATGTATGTATGTATGTATGTATGTCAAACTTGTCTACTCCCTCCATACACAGCAGAAAGGTATGTATGTATGTATGTACGTATGTATGCATGTATGTATGTATGTATGTATGTATGTATGTATGTCAAACTTGCCTACTCTCTCCATACACAGCAGAAAGGTATGTATGTATGTATGTACGTATGTATGCATGTGTGTATGTATGTATGTATGTAAGTATGTCAAACTTGCCTACTCCCTCCATACACAGCAGAAAGGTATGTATGTATGTATGTACGTATGTATGCATGTATGTATGCATGTATCTATGTATGTATGTATGTATGTCAAATTTGCCTACTCCCTCCATACACAGCAGAAAGGTATGTATGTATGTATGTACGTATGTATGCATGTATGTATGCATGTATGTATGTATGTATGTATGTCAAACTCGCCTACTCCCTCCATACACAGCAGAAAGGTATGTATGTATGTATGCACGTATGTATGTATGTATGTATGTATGTATGTATGTATGTCAAACTTGCCTTCTCCCTCCATACACAGCAGAAAGGTATGTATGTATGTATGTACGTATGTATGCATGTGTGTATGTATGTATGTATGTATGTATGTGTGCATGTATGTGTTTATGTATGTGTATATGTGTATATGTGTGTTGTGTGTGTGTGTGTGTGTGTGTGTGTCTGTGTGTGTGTGTGTGTGTGTGTGCATGTATGTATGTATGTATGCATCTATGTATGTATGAATGTATGTATGTATGTATGCATCTATGTATGTATGTATGTATGTATGTATGTATGTCTACGTATGTATATATGTATGTATGTATGTATGTATGTATGTATGTATATAGCGGCAACGGCAAGACGTACGTTTCTGTATGTATGTATGCATGTATGTATGTATGTATGTATGTATATAGCGGCAACGGCAAGACGTACGTTTCTGCGTTTTATCTTTCACGAGGTCTATCTATCTATCTATCTATCTATCTATCTATCTATCTATCTATCTATCTATCTATCTTCTATCTTTCTATTTATTTTTGTATGTATGTATGCATGTGTCTGTCTATCTATCTATCTATCTTTTTGCATGTATGTATGCATGTGTCTATCTATCTATCTATCTATCTATCTATCTATCTATCTATCTATCTATCTATCTATCTATCTATCTATCTACCTACCTGCCTACCTGCCTACCTGCCTACCTACCTACCTACCTATCTATCTATCTATCTTCCTATCTATCTATCTATCTATCTATCTATCTATCTATCTATCTATCTATCTATCTATCTATCTATCTATCTATCTATCTATCTATCTATCTTCCTATCTTCCTATCTATCTATCTATCTATCTATCTATCTATCTATCTATCTATCTATCTATCTATCTATCTATCTATCTATCCATTTATCTAGCTATCTTTCTTTCTATCTTCTATCTATCTATTTATTTTTGTACGTATGTATGCATGTGTCTATCTATCTATCTATCTATCTATCTATCTATCTATCTATCTATCTATCTATCTATCTATCTATCTATCTATCTTTTTGCATTTATGTATGCACGTGTATATCTATCTATCTATCTATCTATCTATCTATCTATCTATCTATCTATCTATCTATCTATCTATCTATCTATCTATCTATCTATCTATCTATCTATCTATCTATCTCTCTCATCACTTACTCCACGGAGTGAACCAAGGCCACTTGAGGTGTCACTGACCCTCCCTTGGGCTTGGT
>WBZZ01003521.1:77500-82500 GCA_019918135.1 Paulinella micropora
TACATACATACACGGAACTTCCTCTCCTGCAGTCTGTCGATTTCTCCTGTATTACATAAATACATACATGCATGCATACATACATACATACTTACATACATACAAACACAAACATACAAACAAACAAACAAACATACATACATACATACATACGTACGTACATATATACATACATACATACATTACATACATTACATAACATTACATACATTACATACATACATAAGAGGTGTCTCAAAAGTTCGTTGCTATTGATCGTGGCCGCCTTATGGGCAGAGGCCCCATCGTGCACCTAATGCATATCGTTGTAATCTACAACTCTTAAGCTTTCATTTGAGCCCAAGATCATGAAAGTCAGATAAGAATTGGCAGAGAACGATGAATTCAACCATTGCGCTCGGTATGCAGCCATTTTGGGAGGGTCACTTCTTGAGTTTGGAGATCTTCGATTTCTGAGCTAGAAAGGGCTGGGGGTCTGGGGGGTGGGATGTGCCGTGGGACAACCGTAGGGATGTTCCAGCTCACCTTAACAAAAACCAAATTTGACGGGAATTCGGCCCAAAAAGTTTAAACTGTTTTTGATCCTAACGGCTACTTGTTTCCGCCAAATCTTCATGACAGGAAACGGTCAAAACATTAGTCAGACCTGGAGCATCTACCGGCGGCATTTTGGGAACCGGGCTGGGCTCCGGCTCTATCTATCTATCTCTCTATCTATCTATCCATCTATCTTCTTTCTCTCTTTCTATCTTTCTCTCTATCTCTCTATTTATCTCTCTCCCTCTCTGCCTCTATCTCTCTCTCTCTCTGTCTCCGGGACATCCCTCGAAAGGGACGTCCCGGGTCATCCCTGCTCGGGAGACTTCGAGATTTAGGGACATCCCCATTTTGGGGACGTCCCAAAAAAAATTTGGGGACATCCCTATTTTTCTTTTGTATATATATATGTATATATATATATATATACATATATATATATATATTATTCCGAAGAGTTTCAAAGCCCCATACACATAGGTATCTCACACTACTGTACGTGTCCTGTAGTGTAAGCACATGAAATAAAACCAGCTATCTCAGCCTCCTTCCCAGAGAGAAAAAAGATCAAAAGTGGGTGGCTCCGGCAAAACCTACCCCACCACATCACTTCGGGCCCTAACGGCCAGTGGCCCGCGAAGTCCCCAGACCTCAACCCCAATGAAAATATCTGGGGCATCATGGTCAGCGACCTCGATAAGAACCCCCCGCGAAACCTAGCACAACTTAGACGCCGAATCAAACAAGCCTCGATGAACTTGGCGCAGGACACGGTAAAAGACACTATTGAATCTGTGCCTAAACGACTCCGCAACGTTATCAAGTCGAAAGGCGAGAGTCTTCGTAATTATTGAGGACACACTGCTGTACATGTCCTGTAGTGTGAGCACATGAAATAAAACCAGCTATCTCGGCCTCCTTCCCAGAGAGAAAAAAAAATCAAAAGTGGAACGAACTTTTGAGACACCTCTTACATAGACACATACATACACATACATGCATACATACATAGATACATAGATACATACATACATACATACATCACATACATACATACATCACATACATACATACATGCATACATACATACACACCTATCGATTTTCTCCTGTATTACATGAATACCATACTCATACATACATACATACATACATACAACACACAGTTGAACACACACATACATACACATTTATTACACACTCCTGTATAATACAAATACATACATGCACACACAATTACACACACACATACTCTCTCTCTCTCTCACACACACACACACAGAATGATTGTTGCATAGCTTCGTCTCCTGTAGCCTGCCCATTTTCTCCTGCATTACATAATTAGTTTTATATATATATATATATATATATATATATATATGTATATATGTATATATATGCACACACACACACACATATATATATATGCATGTATACACACACGCACACACACACACACACATACACGCACAAACACACACACACACGCACACACACACACACCACCCAGATTTCCGGGTTTTGCGTGTTCAAGTGGCACACCACAGGCCAGGCTTTTTCAGGAAGCAAAGCCCAGAAAGTGGCACCAAGAAGCCGGGTTCTGGGTGTGGAAGTGGCACCACAGGCCAGGCTTTTGCAGGAAGCAAAAAAAAAAAACCCAGAAAGTGGCCCCAGAAACCCGGAATTTCTGGGTGGTGTAGAATGACTTCTTTGGCTTTAAGGCGCGTTCTACACCACCCAGATTTCCCGGTTTCTGGGTCAATGTCTGGGCTTGCTTCCCTGAAAAGCCTGGCCTGTGGTGCCACTTGACCCAGAAATTGACCCAGAAACCGGGAAATCTGGGTGGTGTAGAAGGCGCCTTACTAACCTTATGCACGATAATACCGACCTGTTGGTAAGCTTTGAAGCCCAGAATGGCCATGGCGAAAGTGGATCCGATGCAAAACAAGTAGCTAAGTAAACCAAGGAAAATGAAAATTAGTATATTATGCGGCTAGCCACAAATTTGACGTGTTTTGCGGGCGAGCCGTTGCCGGGCCGGCGAGCCCGCAAAACGCGTCAAATTTGGCGCGCCGCATATGTAGTTTTATCGGTAACCTGACCACATTTTGTGGAGGTGACCGATGAGGTGAGATAAGATTTGATGAGGAATAGAAATGGACATGGCGACGGTGGACACACTATACAAAACAAGTAGCTAGTAACAAATATGGAAGAAGAAAAGAATAAGGTGAGATAAGATTTGATTAGGAAGAGAACTGGACAGTTAGCTGTAGTAGTGTATGTATGTATGTATGCATGTCTGTCTGTATGTATGTATGTCTGTATGTATGACTAATGGACATAGCGAGGTGGACCCGATGCAAAACAAGTAGCTGTAGTAGCGTATGTATGTATGTATGTTTGTATGTATAGATGGATGGATGGATAGATGGATGGATGGATGGATGTATGCATGTATGTATGTATGTATGTACGTATGCATGTATGAATGTATATGTACGTATGTCTTGTGCACGGAAAAGAAAAAAGGAAAGAAATAAGGTGGCACGAGACTTTGAATACGAATAGAAATGGATTACATTACATTACATTACATTACATTACATGACATGACATGACAAGGCAATAGTGGAACCCACGCAGAACAAGAAACAAGCACGACGGAAAAGAATAGGGGTCTTCCTCTTCCACCCCCCACCCCCCTCTCCGTCTCTCTCTCTCATATATATATATATATATAACAGTAAGCAAGGTTTAATGAGAAAAGAAAAAAGGAAAAAAGAACAAAGGATCAAGAAGATCTCTCTCTCTCTCCCACCCTCCCCCCTCTCTCGTTCTCTCTGTGCGTGTATGTGTGTATGCATGTGATCTCTCCCTCTCTCTCTCTCGCGCGCGCTCTCTCGCTCGCGCGCTCTCTCTCTGTCTCTCTCGGTCGCTCTCGCTCTCTCGGTCGCTCTCGCTCTCTCGCTCGCTCTCGCTCGCTCGCTCTCGCTCGCTCGCTCTCGCTCGCTCGCTCTCGCTCGCTCGCTCTCGCTCGCTCCCTCGCCCTCTCTCGCTCGCTCTGTCTCTCTCTCTCTCTCTCTCTCTGTCTCTCTCTCTCTCTCTCTCTCTGTCTCTCTCCTCTGTCTCCCTCTCTGTCTCTCTCTCAAACACACATACACACACACACACATTCTCACTCTAACTTTCACTCTTTCACTCCCACTTTCACACGCGACAGAGAGAGAGAGAGAGAGGCAGAGAGAGAGAGAGAGAGAGAGAGAGAGAGAGAGAGAGAGAGAGAGAGAGAGAGAGAGGCAGAAACACACACACACACACACAAACACAAACACACACACACACAGACAAACACACACACACACACAAAGACACAGACACAGACAGACACACACACACCTCCCTATCTCTTCTCTTTTAGTCTATTTCTCTTCTCTCCCCATTCGATACTATTTAATTCAATTCTTTTCTGTTCCGCTACTATTCGTCCATTCCACCTTCTCTTCGTTTGATGTGTGGGAGATTTTTTCTCATACATTGTTTTTGCCTTTATGTGCAAAGAACTATCTTCTTTTTGAATACATACCCCGCATCGATCATGCTGAGGCCGCCGGCACCCATGCTTGTCTGCTGCTGTCGTGAAATGTAACACCTAACTGCACCAGAAAATCTGTGGAATGAGATTTCCTGAAATGTCTGCGACATGAAAGTGGCAAAAGAGATAAGAATCACAAAGTGGTCACAGCAACAGTACATTCATGCAGTCAGTGTTGCGAAGCACATGAATCAGTTTTGTGTGCTCAAGACTGCTCAAGGTTCTGTTGTGAAATGGGATGGCCGCAAAAAGAAAGATATTATGATAGAAGCGGACTCATACAATTGCCATTCTCCCGCTTTAGTCTGTTTTTCTTATATCGTGGGCGGAATTTCCCGAAAGAAAGTACAAGTTTTTCAACTTTCCAACGTGTAAGTGCAGCAAAGAAAGCATTGTAGCAAAAGAAAGCGTCGTTGCTTTCTTTGCTGTATGCTAAGCAATCGTCGTCAGGCATATATTTGCAGAACTGCCCGTGTTTTGTTTCTACAACACAGCAGGGCAAAGTTCTGGGCAATTATGGGGTGTGTTCTCATTCTACCGGTTTTGGTCCTAGTGAGTTTGATATTCATAGTAGAGACTAGGAATATTTTTCCTACACTCGCCAGATCTCACGCCCATGGCAGAGGGCTGGACGAGAATAATAATGTTATGCACGCCGAGGACAGCGACCTGGAAAAGCAAAAGGATACGCAGGCACCGGAAGATTCCAAGCCTGCACTGCTTCCTGTTTACCATGAGCACGACAATGTTCGTAAGCAGCGATACGCGCATCTAAACCACGTAATCCTTGTTGCAGGGCACACTGTCTACATAAAGGGTAATTCACATTCAGTATTTAAATATCTTTCCATCTACCCACCTACCTACCT
>WBZZ01003522.1:5000-42500 GCA_019918135.1 Paulinella micropora
TATTTGTGAATGTGGAGCAGAGATTACAAATGGAAGTAAATGTAAGCATAAGAAATCTATTAAGCACAAAGAAAACGTAGAGTTGTTAAAATCTAAGGTTGAACAAGTTAAGAAAGAAGAAGACGAAAGATGTAGTATGTGTGGTTATATGGAAAATAATTGCCATTGTGGTTCAGGATATAGCAAGTACGATCAGACTTGGAAAGACACACCCCACATTTGAGACGGAGAAATTATTTTAATTTTATAAAATTATATTTCCTTAGATATATTTATCAAACATGGAGACACACACGTATAACGGCAAGGTCTACAGGTTGGATAGATTAAGGGAATATAAGATAAATTACGAAATCAAGTCTGTCAGGGGTCGGGATGTGCTATATATCAAACCGAAGGTAAGGGGGTATAAAATTGATACACTGACTGCCCAAAACTACTTGAACCAAGTAAGAGGTGCGGTGTATTTCGAACACCATGCTATACCAATAGCGCCACCTTTACCTACGATTGAAGAGAAAAAAGAAATCAAGGAAAATGTCAGAGACTTGATGCGATATGGCAATTACGAAATCAAGCGAGACGACAGAAAGGAGCACAAACTTGGAATAAACGAAAGTATTTACAGGGTTGTGTTGAATGGAAACTTTCGGTCTTTCACTATGCGAGATGTAATAAGATTTATTGAAATCATATTGAATGACTTTTTAAAACGACAGGGGCAAAGAGATAAGGTTGATGTAGGTATTGAGTTTGTAGATTATTATGGCAAAGTATCTACAGGCCAACATTATGTCAATGAAATCTCGGTTGAAAATTTTTAGAAAGATTGTCGTCAATATTTCAAAGCAACGAAAGTCTTTATATGGATGAAAGTGACACCAACTTTGATAAATTAAAGTTTGTATTAAAGTCTGTTAAAATGCATACGGGCGGGGGAAGGCTACATGTTTTGAACAAACTGGATGTATATAGAAAGAAATGAGTAATCTGTATTACTAATAGCGATAACTTATGCCTAGCACGAGCAATCGTTGTTGTAAAAGCAAAAATTGAAAAACACCAAAAATATTCACAGATTATGCGAGGACGGAAGATACAGCAGGAAATGGCTGAGTCTTTGCAAGCTCGTGTACTACCAGCGGGAGCTCACGCTGCTCGGCCAACCGGAGCTGGACTGCATCCGCCTGAGGTCCAGCGCCGGGGGCCGGCCGACCGCGACCATGGCCTTGCAGACCTACCCTGCCAGCGGTGCGGAGGGGCCGCGGCGGCTGAACTCGCACTACGCTTGGTTAGCGTTGCTGCGCTCGATCGGCATGCGGGACTGTGCCGCCGGCGGGGGCCGGCCGTCCGTGACCGGCGGCGAACCGTCGTCCGCCGCCGCCCCCGCCGGCGAGCCGTCGCCCACCACCGCGCCCGCCCCGCCCACCGCCGGCGGCGAGCCGTTGTCTACGGCCGGCGGCGAGCCGTCGCCCACCGCCGGCCAGCCGTCGCCCACGACCGGCGGCGAGCCCGCACCGCCCGCCGCGGCCGGCCGGCCGTCCACCGCCGCGCTCACACCACCTCCCCGGGCGTCCCCGCCGCCCGGGGAACTCCCCGCCCTGCCTCCCCGGACGTCCGCGCCCCCCGGCGCCCGCCGGCCGCCCCCGGTCACCCCGCCGGCCCCCGGCTCACTCCCCGCCGGCCGGCGCGCGCCCCCCCGCCCGCCGGTGGCTCCGCCTGCCAGGCGGTCCGCCGGGGGGCCCACAGGGGGGTCCACCGGGGGGGCCGCGTCCGAAGGCGTGCCCACGGGACAGCCCGCCGGCACGCCCTCCGGCACGCCCTCCGGCACGCCCGCCGGCGGCCGGCGGGTGGCCCCGCGCCGCCCCCCTCCCTCCTCTTCCTCGTTGCCGCCCACGCCGCGGGCCCCCCCGCGCGGTTGGCGGCCCCGGCTCCCCGACGATCTCCCGGGCGTAGGGGGCGCGGCCGGCGAAGGCGGGGACGCCGGGCCGGGGGCGGCAACGGGGGCGACAACGGGGGCCCCCTCCTCCGCCCCCCCGCCTTCGCACACCCCGGGCGCGCACGCCCGGAGCTCCTCGCACGGGGAGGAGCACGGGTCCCCGCCCGCCCCGCGCGGCCGCGCCGCCACGGACCCCGCCCTCGGGCAGCCGGCGCTACTCTTTACGGCCGAGGACCTCCGGCGGCAGTTCCAGTCGCTGGAGCACGACCGCGTGCTCGCGCCACCCAAGACTCCGCGTGCGCTTCCCCCGCTCAGCCCGAACGCGATCGTCCGGCGCATGAGTTCGATGCGCTTGCTGGTGCACAGCGACTCGGATCAGGAAAGGACAGACGGCAGCGACGACGAAGAGTTTTATTAGGTTCGGCCCGGCCTGCCCCCTCCCCCTGAGGGCCCGGGCCGGGCCTCTGCTGTCTCTTCACTTCCAGCCTGCTCTGGTCCAGGTAGTACAGCGAACACGCACCCCCCCCTGGCTGCGCCACGTGGTGCACCCGCCAGCCCAACTGCTCGAGGCAGGGCTTCACGACGGCACCCACCAGCCCGGTCCAGACGTCCGCGGGCGGCGCGAGCACGGCGCTGCCCAGGTAGTCCACCGGCCGGCCGGCCGCGTCCGTGCGCAGCAGGGACCCCTGCAGCAGCCTCTCGGGCGAAACGCGCACTAGGCCGGACGCACAATACCCGAGCCAGCGGACGCTGAGGTCGCGGAGGCACAGCACACAGGGGCGCGGGGGCCTGTTCAGGATAGAGCGCAGGCAATGCATGGCGGTGCGCATGTTCTTGACGTACACCCCCACGTCCTTCCAGGCCCGCTCCAGGCACAGGAGCCTAGCGGGCAGGGGGGTGGTGTGGAGCCTGTTCTTGAGCACGAAATCTTCGTATTGTGAATACAAGCAGAGCTCGGCCTCGGACAGGCTGCGCAGCAGCGGCGTGGAGCCGGGCAGGGAGCCAGGCGTGGAGCCGGGTGCACCGTGGGCCGGGGGGAGTGGCCACGCCGTTCTCACGGCCAGGCAATGCGCCCCCAAGCCGCACTCTCCTTCTGGCAGGCGCGCGAGGCGCAGGTTGCCCGTCTCCACGGCCGCGCTGACGGTGGGGAGGTAGCGCAGGGGCTCGCGGGCTACGCACTCGTAGGACACCAAGGCCGCGACCCCCGAAGCCTTGGCGCCGGCGCTCATGTGCGTCGCCAGCCCGTGCAGGCCGCCCGTGACATACCACGAGGGCGGGCTCAGCCAGGCTAGGCAGTCTAGCGCCCCTCGCAGGTCCTCCGTCAGGCTGCTGAGCTGCCTAGGCCCGCTCGGGGGTCTGGCGCCGGCCGTGGCTGCCGCCCCCGCGGCCCGGGGGACCGCGCCGCCCGGGCCCCAGCCAGCCGAGCAAGGCCAACCGCCCTCGCTGTCGTCGTCGCACCCCCGGCGGGCGTCCGGCCGCCGGCCCGGCGCGGCCCCGGCCGCCGAAAGGGTGCCCCTGTCCGCCTGCATACAGCCCGCGGGTAGTGGCGGTCCCGTGCCGCCGCCCCCCCCCCCCCCCCCCCCCCCCCCCCGAGGGGCTCAGCCCGGCGAGGGGAGGGAACGCGGCGCGGCCGTCCCCGGCCGCCGCCCGGCCGCGGGGTGGCCGGCCCCTCCCCCTCTCCCACCGCCCAGCCCCCCCCCCCCCCCCCCTGCCGGCGGCCCGGGTGCCCGCCGGGCGCGCCCGGGCCACCCGCTGCTTTTCTTCTCCCCCTCTCACCCCCTCCCCTTCCCGGGCTTCCGCCGGCAGAAGTCCTGCCGCCCCCCCCCCCCCCCTCCCCCTTCCACTCGACCGTAGCGGCATGACCTCGGCGCAGGTGACGGCGGTCCGCCCCGCCAGGCACGCGACTGCCGTGGAGTCGCAGTTCCGGCAAAACCATGACGGCCGGCTGCTGGGCAGGTACAGGCCCGCGCCGACCGAGGGCTGGAAGCCCTGGCAACGTGCCTGTAGCTTCTGCCACCTCAAGTACAAGGTGTTCCGGCGCGCGGGGCAGGCCGGCATCTGCCACCGGCACGGCCCACGCGGGTCGGAGCCCAGCCACACCGAAAGACAATACCAGGCCCTGCTACAACTGCAGTGCTGGGCGGCGGACGTGCGACGGGGGGCTCGCGCCCGGGAGCAGGCCGTGCGCGCCCTGTCAATGCAAGGCCTGGAGGCGGCGCAGTCGTACCGGGCGTACGCCCGGCGGGTGCTGGACCAGTACCGGCGGCTGGAGCAAGAGGTGCAAGACGCGCGGACCGCACTAGACGCTGAGCGGACGTCTCGCCGCGTGGTGGAGACCTGCACGCTAGCCGTGCTGCGCGCGCGCGGCTTCCGGCCGGCGGAGGACCACGCGACGACGCCCCCCGCCGGCGATCCCGAGGACGCGCCGCCCCCCGCCGGCGGTCCCGAGGACGCGCCGCCCCCCGCCGGCGGTCCCGAGGACGCGCCGCCCCCCGCCGGCGGTCCCGAGGACGCGCCGCCCCCCGCCGGCGGTCCCGAGGACGACGGGGAGGCTGCGCTGGCCGGGGCTCGCCAGGACAGCCAGCGGTGGCAGCAGTTGGCCGTTTCGGCGACGGCGCGGTTGGACCAGGCCGCGTGCCGGCTGGCGCAGGTGCAGCAGGAAGCCGCGGGCGCGGCCGCCCGGCTGGCGCGGGCGGAGCAGGAGCGGGCGACTGAGGAGAAGAGGGCCCGGGACGCCGAGGCCCGGCTGGCGCGGGCGGAGCAGGAGCGGGCGACCGAGGAGAAGAGGGCCCGGGACGCCGAGGCCCGGCTGGCAGGAGTGCAACAGGAGGGCCAGCGGAAGCGGCGGGCGGTGGCGGGCTCGGCCGCCCGGCTGGCGCGGGAGGAGCAGGAGCGCGCGAGTTGGGAGAAGAGAGCCCGGGAGGCCGAGGGCCGGCTGGAGCAGATCGAACATGTACAGCAGGCCTTCGCGCGTGTCTGGAACCAGCACCAGCACTTGAGAGAACCAGCACCGGCGCATCGATAGCTGATGAAATCTGGTCCAACCACAGCCCCTTTCCCACCGGGTACTCGCCCAGCACTCCTTTGTGGCGGCCAGTAAATCCGTGCGAAGCTTGTAGCGTATCCCAGGACAGCCTCCCGTCCTCCGTCTTTCTGCGCAGCCATTCACACAATCTAAGCTTAGCAGAATAATGTTTGTCAGACTCCCATGGACAGGTTGAGTCGGGGGGCTTCACTCCCAGCGCTTCTGCCAGCCCCCACGCCTTCCTTGCCTCCGCCGCGGCCGAAAGCGGGCCTTGATCTTTTTGCCTGGCGCACCAATCCAGATATTTCTTATCGCGAAGTAGTGCCAGCCAGCTCCTATCTTTGTACCGACCGAAATTAACAGTTCTTTGTGTGTTGTCACGTACAACTTTCAACAACCTCCGAATGTCCTGTGCGCGCTTCAGCAAGCGTTCATCAGATAGAATAATCGATCGCTTGATCTCAGACATCAATTTCTCTAGTATGTCTAGCCCCCCTGCCAACCCGTTTGCGTGTGCCCCCTCAAAGGCTATTTTAAGCTGATTAGCTTCCTGAGCTAGTTGTTTTACGCTCGCGGCCAGCTTTTGCTGCGCAGTGGCTCCGGCGCCGGTGGCGTCAGGCCTGCTAACATAGCAGGACGGCCAGGGGCTTCCTGTGCCCACGAGGCCTTTATCCTCTGGATACACTTGTCGCCCGACGTACTTGCTCCTCCAATCGTCCGCCTCTATCCACTCGGGCCGCTCCTGGTACAGATAAAGGGGCGCGCCATCCGCGCCACCGTAGGTGTTAACTAATTGGCACTGCCAACAGGTCCATTCATACCAAGCACCGCCATCCCAGCTACTTAGCTGGCGTTTGCTACAGAACTCCTCCTGTAGGTGCCCGGCGGCACATTGCAGCTCCAGCCACACGCCCCGCCAATGTTCTATGATAGCACGCACAGCTGTTTCTGCACCTGCGCTACCAGTCCAGCGGGCTAGTGACAAACGCCCGCCGCTGCAGTGCGGCCGGCCGGCCAGGACGTCCTCCAGAAACTCTGCGACGGATGGCTCCCATTCCTTGTTATCTGCTGTGCAGAACAGAGTTAGTTTGTCGTGGCAGCTCTGCAAATCAGTATGGGGCTTGTCACTGAGCACCAACGGATTGCAATGCACTGCGTATTTGTTAGTACCTAGCTCGCGCGCAGAGCAATGCGATGTTGGCCCACGCAACGGCGCGCAATTACGAATTCTGGCCTGCACACGCGCCCAGTCGCCGCCACATAACCGACAGCCCCGGAAAGAGCTCACCTGCTCGAATTGCCTGCAGCCGCAGACAGTGCAACGGATTGCCAGCGTGTGGTCAGGCAAAGAGGACCAGAGCTTGTCTATCTTGAGAAATTCTATGTATTTCCAAGCCTGGCTAGCTTGGCAGCGCGCCAAGGACCATTCATCCTCACAGTGCTTGAGTGAGGTCCTTGACCTTAGCAGTTCTGACGAGAGGGGGTTCCACTTCTGCTGGCACACCTGGCAGAATAATGTTACTACAGGAGGCACATCCTCCTCAGACGGGGCAAAAGTAATACACTCCAATGCAAGTGGAAAACCCACTGCTCGGGAGCTCTCCGTAGCTCGCTGCCAGTCTGTGCAGAGGTCACGCAAGGCGCTGACTAGACTGGCTTTGTCGCCCGCGCAGGGCTTAAAGATGCATCCTTGGAAGCTCTGCTGGCCTTGCAAGCTAGAGTCCCCACATAAACGGCATGTGCCTTTTATCTGAACCTCTTCTGCAGCGGCCTGCCCTTGCTTAATCTCCTGAAAGTCAAAGTTCTGCCAGGAGCCCAGTTGGCAGCGCAGCAAAGACCACCTGGAGCAGCAGCCCAGCTTCTTTCTACCACTGGCAAAGTCCTTGATTTCAGCTAGGCTATAGTCATGCTGTCGGAAGCAGCCGAGGCACCTGAAGGAGGTGAGCCCCCCCGGTGACGGGCCGACAGAAATCAGTTCCGGTGCGAAGCGCCTAGGCATGGTGTTTGCGTTGGGTAGGGCATAATTGCACAGGAAAATGGCTGTGTCTTCGGGTCTCTCCCCGGGCGGCAGCGGCCTGGATGACTGTTTCTCTTCCATCTTTCTCTTCTTGCTCGGTTACAACGTGTCGTCCGCTACGACAACAGTCTGCATGGTGGGCCGCTGTGTCACTCCCCCAAAAAAGTTCTTTATATCCATTCGAGTCTGACAAGAAAACGAAGGGGTGGGGGGACGCCGCTCCTTTGTCTTGCCATAAAAGAAACTTGGATTCGAAAGGAGATCTGCTATAATTTGGGGTGCGGCTTGGCCAGAGAATCGACGCTAGACTGTGGCAGACCAGGGGAGAGGAGGGGAAAGAAAGAGAGAGGAAGGGAAAAGAGAGAGAGGAGGGAGCTCCCTTCTCCCCACCCGTCACCTAACCCCCGAGGAACAGTGTGGTGTGCTGCCGCCAGTCGGCCCCGGCGGCGGGGGGAAAACGAACCCCCCCTTCTCCCAGCGGTATGCACGCTTTTTCACCGCCTGCAGTTAGCTTGCAGCGGTGGTGCTACGTCTAGTAAAGAGAGAAAGACAGACAGAACCAAGGACAAAAGCCCGTTTCCGCTCTGCCGCTCCCGGCGGCCCCATGTCCGGCTTCTTGCTGGGGCAGGGCCTGGTAGCTTCCTTCGCCTTTGCCAGCGGCTTAGCCTGGCTGTCGTGCCTGCAGTTGATGCTGGGCAGCAGAGACCGCCGCTGGCGTGCGACGGGCTCGTTTGCGCTGCCGCGCCTCTGCCTGTGGAACGTGGCACACGCGATCGCGCTCGTGCCCTGGTGCGAACCGGGCGCGGAGCCGGCGTGGACGTACCGGGCCGCGCTGCTGCCGCTGGCCTGGCACGTCTGGCTCGAATGCCTGGAACGCTACCCCACCGGCCTGGCTTACTTCGGCCACGACGACGAAGCACCCCCCGCCGGCCCCCGGGCCCTGCGCCTGGCGCTGTGTGTCGTGTGCACGGGGGCCTCCCTTGCCACGAGGCTGGGCTGGCCAGCGGGCGCTTTTCTGCTGCCTGCCCAGCTCTACGGCGGCCGGCTGTGGCTCCGTGCCTACCTGCGAACACGTCAACTCGCGCTGGTGCTGGCCAACCGCCGCCGGCGGGTCAGGACTCCACCCGGCGCCGAGGAGGAGGCCCACCCCGGCGCCGAGCGGCTGGCGACCATGTCGTCGCGGATCCACTGCCTGTTATGGGTAACGGGGCTGGCGACCGCACTCTGTGCGGCCTATTTGGCGGCGTGGCTGCGGCTCTCTCCCCTGCTGGCGCTCCGCATGCCCCCGGCGGCCCGGCCGCCGCGGTGGGCTTTCGCGCTGGGCCTCCTCGCCGCCCTCGGACCGGCCGTCTGGGCTCACCTAGTGGCCGTGCAGGCGTGGCAGGCGTCGTCTCGCGGCGCCCCCCGGACGACCCCCGGCCTCCCCCCTACCGTAGACAAGGACTGTGTTGCCGGCGCCGGACGGGTGCCAACCCCAGAGAAAACGGAGCGGAAAGAGGCACAAGGCCGAGCGGCCAGCGACGGGGGGCAGACACGAAACCCCCTGACGGTGTCCAGCGCTACTGCACCGGGCCAGGCAGCCGAGCCTCAGCCCAGCCAGAGCCTGGCGGCGGCCACCCACGCTAGGCCCACGCTAGGCCCCGCCGCCGGCGCCGGGCTGCCCGCCAGCCCTCCGCCGCGTCTGTCTGTCCCCGGGCCCGGTGCTCTTCGGAGCGCGCCCCCTACGGACTCGCAGAAGCTGCGGGCGCTCATCGAGTACTACGGCACCACCCCGCTGACGGTCTACCGCCAGCTCAACCCCGTTCCCCCGGGGGACGAGGAGTCTCCCCCCTTGGGCTGGGTGCCGACCCGCATGCGCCCCCGGCTACGAACCTTACCGGACCACCTCTCCCGCTCGCCGCACAGCCACGCCCGGGGAGAAGAAGAAGGGGCCGAGGGGGCTGTCCTGTCCATCGTCCGGAGTAGACCGAGCTCGCCGGCGCGGGCCGAGGAGCCGACGGCCCACCCTGCTTGACGACGGGGGGACGGCAAGGAAGGGAACGTACTCCCCCCCCCCAGCGACGGGTGCCAGGCCAGGGCGGCAGCCGCCGACGGGACGTCGTCGCTCCCCTATGCCTACCACGTCTCCCCGGCCGGCCGGCCGGGGGTTGGCCCCCCCCGCGGGAGTGGGGCAGGGAGGGGGTCGCCCCCCCCGCACGGGGGGTCAGGCGTCCGCGCGCGGGCGTGGGCGGGGGGGGGAGGAGGCGGTGCTGCCTGTCCTGGCAGAGGTCAGGCTCCACACACAACCAGAGGCCAGACATATTACAAACAGCGTCTCGCCCCGGCCTCTCTCTCCCTGATGCTGGCTAACGTGTTCGGCGCGCCGGCCCCTCCCTCCTTGCTGCTGGCTAACGTGTTCGGCGCGCCGCCCCCTCCATCCTGGCTGCTGGCTAACGTGTTCACAGCCCCGGCCCCTCCCCCCTTGCTGCTGGCTAACGCGTCCGCAGCGCCGGCCTCGAAGGCCGCCTGGTGCACCGTGTGCGATAAAAGCTTTGCTAGCAAGTCCGGCCTGAAACTCCACCAGCTGATCCATGAGAACAAGCGCCCGTGGCGCTGCGGCCATTGTGACAGAGCCTTTCGGCAAAAGGTGGCGTTACAGAGCCACGAGCGCCTGCACACACGCGAGGCCCCTTACCGCTGCGACCGGCCGGGCTGCTCGCGAGCCTGTAAGTCCCCCCAGGCCTTGAAGTCCCACCTGGAGACGGAACACAAGGTGTGCGCCGGCCGGCGGAGCCGGCGAGCCAAGCCCTTAGTGTGCCCGGACTGCCACAAGAGTTTCTGTTCCGCCGTGGCTTGCGAGAGGCACCGGCGGCACCCACGGGTGAAGTGCGGTCGGGGCCTCACCAAGGACGTGTGGGTGACGGGCGCCTGCCACCTGCTCGCTGAACTGAACTGCCAGGCCTGCCACAAATCTTTCCCTAGCCCCAGGGCCCTCCACCTGCATTTCCGAGACGTGCACTGTATCTACTTGGCCCCGCAGCCCGGCACTCGCGCTAGCGGCCACGTCCGCGCCAGGCCGCCCGAGGAGGGATCATCGTCCCCCCCGGCCGACCACGCCTGTTTTCCGCGCTTGGTTTTCTGAATAAAGCAAGACTGGGCCGCTGCCAGCAGACTGCAAAGGGGAAGCCCCCCCCCGGCCCCGACCCCGGCCAGAGCCAGGCGCTCAGGAAGATTGACGTGTGCACTAGGGAGAGGCCAAGCCCCCGGGCCCGGCCGGCGGGGGGAGGAGAAGAGGCGTCTTCTTCCCCCCGGCGCAGCAGGCCCGCCGGAGCTACTGCCAGAGCTGGTGCTTTCCCGGGGCCAGGCGTACCCACCCGGTAGCCGACAAGAGATACTAAAGCTTAGCAAGATGCTAGAGCTTAGCGGTGACAACGCCCACTGCTTTGCCTTTGCTGGGCCCCAGCCATCCCCGTCCACACGCTGACCTTGCAAACCTGGCCTTCCGCGCGCTGAGTCTGCTGGGTCTGCCGAATGGGGCGCGGGAGGACCACGATTCCGAGAACGACGACGACTGGCTTGTGGACGCGGGGCCGCCGGGCTCTCTTTGCCAGGCAGACCTGCCGGGGGGGGGAGCGGGCTCTCTTCTGACGACGTGCGATTTCGCCACTAGGGGCCAAAATGGATTTTTAGCCCTCTCTTTTCCTGCGACCGGGTACAAACCTGGGAAGGCACACCCTCGAGAGAGTCGGTCTTTCTTCGCGCCTGGGGGGGGGGAGCCCCTTCCTCTCCCCCCTCCCCGGCGGGCCCGCCGGCCGCGGCCGCCCCCGCCCCGGTGGGAGGGCTGGCCGCGGGGCGGCACGCGGGGCGGCACGCGGGCCGCCGGGCGGTGGGCGGCCACAGGGGGGGGCCGCGCGCGTGCCGCGGGGGGGGGGGGGGGGGGGGGGGGGCAGGGGGATGGTCCCCCCCGGCAGAACCCGTGCCGCCCCCCCCCCGGCCGGGCCCGCCCCCCCCTTTTCTCTCCGCCCGTGCCGGCGCCAGGGCGGCGCGTGGGTGTGGGTGTGGGTGACCCACGCGCGCGGGACCGGGCGTGGCCGCCGGGCCAGGCCCTAGCGTAGCAGAATCGGTCCGCCATGGCCAAGCGGACGCAGAGCCAGGCGGTGCTGCCGGAGCCGTACGAGCCCTATTCTTTCCGCGGCAGCCACCCCTTCTATACGTCGCTGTCGAGCGGGGCGGGGGGCCAGGCCCCCGCCCCGGAGGCCGACGAGGCCAACATAGTGGACACCTTCTTCGAGCAGGGCGCCGAGGACTACGGCGCCGCCGGGCAGGGCCACCTGGCCCCCGCGCACGAGGGCGCCGACCTGGTGCGGGACGCGTGCTACTGCCTGCAGATGACGGTGCCCTCGCGCTTCCTGTCGCAGCCCACGCCCCTGGGCTTCGAGACCAAGACCAACAAGGTGCACGAGGCCTTCAAGCTGCTGGTGTGCCTGTGGTGGGCCATTGCGTCGCACCCCGACCTGCTGGGCGTGGACGCCGACAGCGCGCTGCCCCACAGCGTCCGGGCCGTGTCGGCGGTGCAGGACGAGCACGGCCAGGTCGTCGGCCACTCGCTGTGGCTGTGGGTCAACCGCGCCAACTTCGACGTGCTGCGGATCATCAACGACCTGCTGGCCGACAGCCGGGGGTACGACCCCTGCCCGGGCAGCGCGCTGGCCACGGAGGAGGCGGGGGACGGGGCGGACGCGGGCGACGCCGAGCAGCCCGACGGCTGGCGGCCGCCCGCGGCCAAGAAGCAGCGGCGCGGGGGCGGCCAGCGCCCGCGCTGGCAGCCGACCAAGTGCCCCTTCACCGCGGACTACCGGGAGTCTCTGGCGAAGCTGATGCAGAACGTGGAGTTCCTGAGCTCGGTGGTGCTGGTGGCCCGGACCCCGCAGGCGGGGGCGGACGTGTCGGCGTTCCTGCTGCGGCGGCGGACGGAGCGCGTGTGGGGGGGCTGCGTGCTGGACCCGCGCGTCTTCTTCCACCCGCGCCACCTGCGGCACGGGCTGCTGGAGGGCGTGGTGCCGGCGCAGCTGGACTGGGCCCGGTACGTGCAGGAGCCGCCCGCGGGCCAGGGCGGGGCGGCGACGTTCGCGCACACGCGCCTGCCGGTGCCCCGGCGCCCCGACCTGGAGGAAGCGCAGGGCACGGCCGAGGAAAACACCCTGCTGGGGGTGCTGGCGGCGGACGAGCAGCTCGGGCCCGACGAGCTGTGCGCGCGCGCGCGGTCGCTGGCGGGCCTGGTGCGGGCCGTGGACGGCGGGGCCGGCGGCGGCGGCGGCGCGGCCAGCGAGCAGACGATCAAGCGCCTGATGCACCAGGGGCGGCAGCGCCTGCTGGACGAGGTGGCCGAGCTGCGGTGGGGGGGCGCGTCGGCCGAGGCGTGCGCGTCGGCGCACTGGCAGGGGCTGCAGACCCTGCGGCGCGGGGTAGCCCCCTGGGTGCAGAGCCTGCTGCGGGAGGGCGGCGGTTGCTCGGACGCGCAGCTGGCGGCCTTCTCGCACCTGAGCAAGCCCCGGCCGTCCGAGGTGGACGGCCAGGGGCTGCCGCTCAGCTGGTACTCGTTCCAGGCGCTCCCGGTCGACAACCTCGGGGTGTCGGACTGCTACTACGTGCGGCTGCACAACCTGTTCGAGCACCAGCTGCGGGTGGGCACGATGCACGTGGAGGCGCAGCTCATGCTGCTGGTGGCGCAGTGCTCGGTGCGGGAGACGGCGTTCGTCAACATGGTGGCGTACGGCCCGCCGGGCACGGGCAAGAGCCGGCTGCAGGACCTGCTCATGAAGTTCCTGCTGCTGCCCGGCACGACGGTGGCGCTGACCGACATGTCGACCAAGGCCATGGCCGGCAACTACGACAAGCGCGGCGAGGTGCGCGTGATGGACGAGATGCCGCAGCACTTTTTGGGGCTGCGCAACGGGCGCACCGAGGCGTCCAGCATCACGGAGACGATCAAGTCGATGCTGTCGGCGCCTACGCTGCAGTACCAGATCTGCCGCGTCGACAACGAGCGGGGGCAGCGCTTCATCGAGCAGACGTGCGCGCGCATCAGCGGCGCCTTCATCGGGGCCAGCAACACGTACCCGTGCGACTTCCTGGCCGCCATCCGGGACCGCCTGCTGTGCATCTACAGCCCCGCGCGCGAGCGGCCCGGCCACGAGCCCTGGCGCAACGTCGGGACCGAGCCCGACGTGCAGAGCCAGGCCGTGCTGGAGGAACAGGTGCGCTGGGTGCGGGACGACACGGCGCTGGGCTACGTGTACGACACGCTGCTGGCGCTGGGCTTCGCCAACCCCGTGCGCCTGTACGTGACGCCGCAGCTGCTGGGCCGCTTCTGCCAGCGGGCCGAGCAGCACGGCGTGTGCGGCCTGCACTCGCAGCGCACGATCCACCGGCTCACGGCCCTCATCACGCGCAACATCATCCGCCGCGCTATTTTTCTGGTGTTCCACTCGTCGCTGAGCCCGCTCATCGACCCCGGCCGGGGCACGCACTACGGCCGGCCGCTGGGCAAGGCGCCGGCGCTCGAGGACTTTGGGTGGCTGGACTTCTGGCTCAACGACGAGGACCCGTCCGTGCTGCTCACGGCCATCACCATGATCGGCGAGCACGAGTTCCACTTCCCGCAGCAGCGCGCCGTGCTGTACACCCTGGCGCGCGAGTTCTTCGAGGCGCGGCACCAGGTGCCCGAGGCACAGCAGCTGTGGCTGCCGGCGGGCACGCGCCCGGCGTTCGTGAGCGAGCGCGTCCTGGCCGAGGACGCCGGCTCGTGCCCGCGCTACTCGCGGCTGGCCGACCCGCCCGCGGCGCGCGACAAGTACGCGCGGGCGGCCCGGCACGCCCGGGAGGAGGTCCTGTGCCACGAGCAGGAGCTGACCGCCCGGCGGCGCCGCGTGGCGCTGCAGCGCAATGGCGTGCGGCCGGGCCACTACTCCTTCTCCAAGCACGACAGCCAGCTGTTCGCCAACCACCTGGACTACGCCGAGTGCAGCCGCGCGCTGGGCGGCCTGCTGTGGAAGAACCACGCCCGGGAGCTGCGCATGGACTACCACGAGTTCAAGGACGTGCTGCACCAGCTGCTGCAGGGCCGGCCCGGCGACCGGGGGCCCGTGATCGTGCAGCGCGCCGAGGACTTCCAGGTGCCGTCGCTGGTGATGGAGCAGGGGCTGGCGCCCGACCTGCTGCCGAGGCTCATGGTCCAGGTCCTGCAGGACCACTTTGCGCGCCCGCGCCAGATGCTCACGGGGCAGCTCGACCGCTCGCTGCAGCACTACGAGCTGTTCCTGACGGACCTGCTGCCGAACGGCGTGCCGCGCGGCCTGGCGGACCCCGGCCGCGCGTCCGCGGCGGCCGGGCCGCCGCCCGTGGTGCAGGGCCAGCTGGGGCAGGACCCCGCGTCGCTGGGCGGGCTGCTGCGGCCGCTGCGGACGCGCGGCACCACCGCCGCCGGCACCAGCGACGGCCAGGCGGCGGCCGGCACCAGCGACGGCGACGGGGCCACCCCGCCGGGGGCCGCGCCGGGGGCCGCGCCGGGGGACCTGGCCGACTACGTGTACGCCCAGCACCGCCGCGAGTTCTGGCTGCCGGCCACCGCCGCCACGCCCGCGGGTGGCACGCACGAGCACCTGCCCGACCACCGCCTGCTGCCCGCCCTGCTCGGCCGCGATGCCGAGATCCGGCGCCAGCAGGCGGCCGCGCTGGCCCCGCTGCTCGGGCTGGAGCCCGAGGCCCTGCTGCGCAGCGTGCTGGGCATCCACTCGTACGGCAGCGGCGCCAACCCGCTGCTGGAGACCACCCCGTCGGGCGTGGGCGCCGCCGCCGCCGCGCCCTCGTCCTCGTCCTTGTCCTCGTCCTCGTCGTCGTCCTCCTCCGGTGGTCTGGCCGGGCCGGGCCCGACGACGACGGACGGGCCGGAGGACATGCATGACTGAGGGCCAAAAAAGTCGCGCGCACGCCCCTCCCCCCCCCCTCTCTCTCTCTCCCCCCCTGTCTTGAGCACGCGCGGGCTCCCGCGCGCCGCCCGGCTAGAGTACCCTGATTAAAAAAGCACAGCACCTGGCTGACTCCCTTTTTGTTCCCTCTGCCTGGGAGTACTGTACCGGCGGAGGCCATCCCGTGCCAGTGAAAAAGGCCGGGGCACCAAGCAGAGTCTGTGGCGCTGACCCGTGGCTGAAGTACGAAAAGACAGGAGGGGGGGGGGGGGGCGGAAGAGAGGGGGGGAGGCAAGAGAGGGGGGGAAAGAGAGGAAAGGAAAGGGAGAAAAGAGAAGCGGTGGCAGGCAGAAAGGCTTTCTCTCTTGCAGCCTGTCCTAAAGAGTACAGCCAGGACGCATGGGCGACCGCAGGTGCGGGCACTGCGGCCAGACAAAAAGGCGGAAGTTGAGCCATGAACAGACTGTTAGTAACCCACGCCCGGGCGCTGCAACAGTTGGCATCATGGCGCTGCCACCCATGGGCGCTAGTGGGCCAAGCCCGGGAGCCGGCCCGCGGGGAGTAGGCGCGCCCCCGGCCACCACTGTAGCACCGCAAAATCCGACTCACCAAGCGGGACGACCACCCACGAATGGTTTCGAACTGCTGCCCAAAGCACTCTTAGAGACGATGGGCTACGCAACCCCGACGGACCTGAACAACCTGGCGCAAACCAGCCGCAGCAACCTGCGTACGCTTGACACCGCCTCCCGGAGGCGCTTACAGGGCGAGGCCAGGCTTTTTCAGCGCAACAACCACGCGATCGGAGCGAGCGCGTCGGATGGTTACGCTCTAGACGAAGAGCGGACAGTCGTCCTCGACAACTTCACTACTGCTCTAAACGAACAAAGACCTGACCAATCGCCTGCGTACCAGGCTTCACTTGAGATCTCGTCTCAGGTCGACCGCCCGACAATACAAGTGCAAGTCGGCCTGTGCCTGGCTCGGCCGGGACAAAGGAAACAAACAGTGCTCACAGCATGCTACAAGCCGGAACGGCCGAGTCTCTACGACGACGACTCTTGGATCGGCGAGAGCTGGGAAGCCCATGTGAACAACACCATCGAGACTGTCAGGATTTACATCGCAATACACGCCGAAGTCTTTGCCAGTTATGATACCCTCCGCTGGCTCCTCGACCAAGTGTGTATCCACACGCGGCAGCCGACAAAGCTGTCATTGCTACGGCACCTGGACCCAGCTCGGAAAGAAGACATAGCTAAGTGCCTGGAGGTAGAGCACGCTTAGAGTTACTGGGAATCGGTCGAGCCACAGCATCCAAAGCTGCCAGTGTTCCGCCAGTCCTACCTGGTACCGCTGGAAAGCCAGCGCCCCACGGTCCAGGAGGCCCTGCAGAAAGTAGAAGAGGTCTTAAGTGACAGGAAGGACATGGGTTTTAAGCGTATTGTGCCATCCCTCTTCCAAAATCAGCTCCGAGAGAAAACCGGAAAGCAGTATAATGTTTTGCTGACCGTCTGCGTTTTGGACTCCAGCCAGCTTTTAGAACTGACACTTGCTTTGTCAATTGGGGACAGAGATTTTCATGATGTGCTCAGCGCGACACGCACCTTGGATCCGTGGCGGCCCAAAGATATCAGGGCGTACGTTCAAGGCCATGTGGGCCTGTTCGTCGGGGAGCGGACTTTGGCCTGGCTCCACCAGAAGGTCCTAGTAAAGGAGGTGCTTCCTCCTCGCTATCCCCTCGAGACATTCCTGGATCCTACTCAGGCCGGCAGAAAAGCGGACGGAAGTGCCCAAGACTACAAAGAACACTGCCCCACCATGAGCTCGATCCGGCCGCCTCATCCGGAACTACTCGGCCGCACAGCACGAGGGCTACCACCAGCAACCGCTCCTGGTGGTGAAAGTGAAGACGATGATATTGAGAGGTGGGGTTACTGGGAAGAGGCTGAGGTGTGAGTGAGTGACCGTGGGCACTCCGGGCTTAGAAGCGCCTGCCCTGCCCGTCGCAACTGCGCACCGCAGGAGAGGGAGGCCGGCAGCCAGACAACGGAGACTAGCTACCCCCCTCCCAGGCAGAATGAAGCCGTCGTCTCACACTTTTAATAAGAACTTGCAGGGCACCTCAGATCTACCACCACTCTTAGCCAGTGCGCTAGCTTAGCGGGGACCCAAGGTCATCATCTAAGCTTGACCCGCGGCGTATCCGCCGCGACTGGCCTTCGGCCGAGCGAATGAATCCTGGCCTAGCCTAAGTCTAGCCCGCGTCAGTACGAATCACTTCCCGTAGCAGTTGAAACACTCGCCCCAATGTCCTGCCGACCAATATACTCTCCCTGTGTTGTGGCAGGTGATACATTCAATCGTAGAACTCATGGCTTCCACTCCGAGCATATTCTCACCAAGCATGTTCTCTCCATAGCACTCGCAATCCCCCCAAAGTCCGTCGGACCCATACACTCTTCCTGTGCTCTGACACCTAGCACATTCGATGGTGGCTTTCTTTTTTCTCGTGGCACACATGGCACTCTTAGCCCTCTCTGCCGAAGCCAGCGTGGTCCTGCATTCGCTACACGTCAATTTGTTCTCTGGAGAACACAGGGAATAGAAAAGAACATCAGGGCCAGGCCGGGCGGTGGGCAAAGAAGGTCCTGCCCAGCTCGGGACACAGGCGTCGCGCAGCTGTTCGCTACCTGCATGTACCTCTAGACAGAGTGCGCCGGGGAACTGGTAATAATGCAACCAATTCTGGCGGGGGCGTGCACGTAGCACTTCAATAAAGGCTACGACCTGTTTTGAATCCCTGTCCACCACCGTAACATCAGGTCTGGTGACTTCGGTGCCCGGCCTGAGATGACCGTCAGGCACGTAGCCTTGTTGCTGCAGCCAGGCTAGACTCGCGTCAACTAGCGCTATCAGTCCGGGCTTAGCAAAATTTGCGCGCCTAGGAGTACAAGACTTCTGCTCTTTGCAGGCGGGGTACAGAAACACAGTCGCGCTGAGATTGCGTGCTAGGTAGACTTTGGTTGCGAGCCGCGCAAAGAACTCACGAGAGTGCAGGCGTTCTGCCTCATCGGTACAGAGACGACGCAAGTTCTTCTCGTTGTCGTGTCGGAAATAGACCCCCCGACTCTGTTTGTTCTCTGTACTCTCTTGTACGGGAGTCACTGCTTGACTGCAGGCGGGGCAAACCAGACGACCAACCAATGCCTCGGGACGTAGTAAGCCTTCCTCGGCAGTCAGTAATTCTAGCGGTCCGCATGTCTCAAGTGGTGCGCCGGGACGGGTGACAGCGGCAAAAGGGATCAGCCAAACTCGGAACACAGACCGGCTGTTCGTGTCTACAGCATCTTGTCGACGGCCTGCCACCTTAGTTTTCGAGGTCATCCAGGATCTGTGTGCAGGCACGCTGTCGGGACAAACCACCACCGGAAGGGGCTAGGGAGGGGGCAAGAGAGGGCGCGCTCAGAAGAGGAGACGACTTCTCCTGTGCGCCGCCCCCCCCCCTCCGTGCTCTCTTCCTTCCCCTCTCCTGTCCCTTGCCCCCCTTCCCACCCCCCCTCCTCCCCACCTGCCCTTCTCCTGTTCCCCGCCCTTACTTTCTTTTTCCCGTCCCGAGGAAAGGACAGCGAGCGTGCGTTGGGCAGGAGAGGGGCCTACGCACACCGCCGCCTCTCCACGCTCCCTCGGCCGCGTGCGTGCAGCCGCCCCACAACCCCCCCCCCCCCCGCACGGCGTGGTACCGATGCAGAACCGGCTGAGCAAGCTGTCCGTCAAGATGCGGACGCGTGCCCAGCGCCGTCATCCTTCCACCGAGTCCGAGCCCACGGCGGTGGAGTCCTCGTCTTCTGGGAGTGAAACAGAGGACAGCGAGACAGATGACAGCGAGACAGAAGACAATGAGACGGGAGACACTGAGTTCAAGGAGCAGAAACCAGACTTACCCTCGCGCCAGGAAACTGTAGACTCCTCAGGTACCGCAGACGATGAAAACTTGCGGCATGCTATGCAGCGACTAGTGGAAGGAATTGAACGACAAAAAGACGGGTACTTCTGTGCCTTTGATGTAATTGCAAGATTCCTGGTCTGTTCACTCAAGCAGGCCAGACAATGTTATACACGCCTTGAACATCGGTTGTCTGAACACGGCATACTGTCTCGTTCAGTCAAACTAAAGTTCAAACGGAAAGATGGAAAGAATGGATTTCCTATTGCTTGCTTCCGCAAAAAGGATATGTACTTCATTCTTATGCTGCTTCCGGGGAAAAAGTCGGAGGCCCTGCGTTTTAAGTTAGCACAAGGCGTGGCGAACGTGTTTCTGCCGGAGAAGAATTCATACGATGTCGCCAACAAAGCACCAACAGTGCAGCAGGCGCAAAGCAACACACCACTGAGTGGTACACAGCCGACGACGAACGAAGACCCCTGCACCACAAGCTCCTGCAGACCAGCAGCATTTCCCAAGGCCGGCGGCGTCGCTGCTCTCGAGCAATCACAACCGACATTGTCAGGCACACCAGAGATCAATTGGGAAGGCAGCGACATCACGCCTTCCAACGGCAAGAAGTTTTTGGATCAGATGATTGCAGAGATGCGCAAGATTCACCCAGCGCACGAGATCGAGCCCGAGCCCGTGTACCTCGGCTTTATCAAGCCGTTGACCAACACCAAACATTTCATGACGAGGGCGCAAGTGCGTGCCTGGGTCCTGGAACACAGGAGAAGCGTCTACCTCCGCGAATATTTCGACAAGGACGGCGTGCGCAGGGTCCCGTTTCACATTGACCATATTATCCCGGACTCGCTCGGCGGCGCTGACCACCCGCGGAACTACGCGCTGATGCCAGAAATTTTCAATCAAAAGTTTGCGTCGTGGTGGATGCCGGCCAAGGCCCAGTACATTGGTAACTCGTTCTCTTGTCTACCTCTTTTTTTGGTTGGCTAATGCTCGACCTGCTGTGTGTGTGGCAGGACGTACGGCAGCACGCAGTGCCCTTGTTTTTGCCAAGTACATCAAAAAGAAGTACACCAGGGAAATATCGTTGGATGACTTAGAGGAAATGTAGACATTTAGTTGTGTCCTCGTGCCTCCCGACACACAACAACAAACCGGAACGCAGTGTGACAAAGTAAGGGGAGGGAGGGGCGCTACCATCGGATTTCCACACAGGCAAGCAAGCTAGGGAGCGCAACCGCTCCGTCGCCTCTCCTCCCCGCGTGCGTTTGCCTGTCGCGACTCGCAGCAGACCCGCTCGTCCCTCTCGGGGCCCCTTTCACACTTAGAAAACTACCTAATTCCTTTTAATCTTCACTTGTGCGTAAGACAAAGCATGAGGAAGGGGACCGAGAAAGGTTTGATTACTTTGTTTGGCCATTAAAAAACACAAGTCATAATCGACCGAGCTGTCTGGTTCCAAGATGTCCACGGAAGATGTTAGGGCATTCGTGCCGGCCAGCAGCGGAAGCGGTCGGGTAGCCAGGTACTTATTACTAGAGAGGAGGCCAAGGGTATTTGAAGACAAAAATTTAAAAGCACAAAGGTATAGAAAAGGCTGTTGCATTCTCTTGCTCTCTCTCCTTCTGGCACCGGGGGACAAGGGCTGGTTTTGGCTCGTAGGGGGCTGGCCGCGCCCTGGAGCGCTGGGGCGAAATTCTTGTGCTCGGGTCGTGTGGAGGGAGAACTGCCAGCGGCGGTCCGCCCGAGCCACGGTGCACGAGGGCCAGCACACCAGGCCCACACGAGCAGCCGACAGCAGTGCCGGGCACGCACACAGCGTGTACGGCGTTCACGGCGGTGGCCCAGCCGAGGCCGGATGAACCGGTCACGATGACCGCGCTGGCCGCAGCGCACAGGACAGGGGGCGAGAGAGAAGAGGGAGGAAGAGCAGGCGTGTCCCCGCCGCCCGCGGGCCTGCACCTGGTGGGAGGAGAGGGCCTGTTACACCCTCCGCCGCCCGGCGCACTCCGCCGGCCGCCTGCCCCGCCGCCCGCGGGCCCGCGCCGGGTGTGAGGGGGGGGGGAGAGCCTGCCACCCCCTCCGTCGCCCGGCGCACTCCGTCGGCCGCCTGCCCCGCCGCCCGCGGGCCTGCGCGGACCTGCGCCGGGTGGGTGGGGGGGACCTGCTGCACGCAGCCTCTCGCGGGCCCGCGTCGGGTGGGAGGGGGGGAGCATGCTGCACGCCGCCGCCCCCTCCCGGCTCTTGCACCCCTCCGCCGCCCGCGGGCTGGCGCCGGGCGGGGGAGGGGCCCGTCCCCCGTCACACACCGCCGTCCGGTGCACTCCGTCGGCCGCGTGCGTGCAGCCGCCCCACAACCCCCCCCTCCCCCGCACGGCGTGGTACCGATGCAGAACCGGCTGAACGAGCTGTCCGTCAAGATGAGGACGCGTGCCCAGCGCCGTCGTCCTTCCGCCGAGTCCGAGCCCGCGGCGGTGGAGTCCTCGTCTTCTGGGAGTGAAACAGAGGGCGATGAGCCTCAGGGGGGGGTTTCCGCCGATGCGCAGCCACCACGCGCGGTGGCGCCGGTGGCCACCAACGCCGCGATCCAAGACAATCCCTTGCTCATGGGCCTGAGTGAAGAAACCCTGAAGAAAACTATCCAACGCCAGCAAGCAGGTTTCTATGCCATCACCGACGTCATCGCCGCTTTCAGGAATTGCTCTATGACAGCGGCCAGAGTGGATTACGAGCGACTGAGAGAAAAACTGACGGAAAAACAAAATTTTTTTCCGTCAAAGAAAATTGCCTTCAGGCGCGCCGATGGGAAGATGGGTGTCGGCATTGACTGCTACAGGTTCGCTGATCTGATGAAGATCTTGCCCTTGCTGCCTGGGCCGCAGGCCCGCCGCGTTCGGCATGAGCAAGCGAACCTCGTGACCCGTGCCTGCGCCGGCGACCATGAGTTGGAGCAGGCTCTGCCCCTCCGGCGGCAGGAGCTGTCGGAGGCTACCAGGCGCGAGCTGCTGGCGGGGGTGAGCACGGCGCAGCCCGCGCAGCCTAGCGCTGCGCAGGTGATCACCTCGTCGCTGGCCGCCGTACCGGCGGCAGGTGCGGTCCAGGTGCCACCACCACCGCCGCAGGAGGTAGCGGAGCCGGCCGTGAAGCGGCAGTGCTTGGAACTGCTAGAGTCGGAGCGAGAGTTGCTAGCAGCGAAGCGCGAATTGGCCCTCCTCAAGCGTGTGGTTTGCGAAGAAGAGCTAGCCGCACTGGAGGCCGGCTGGGCCTTGGAACAGAAGCAGCTGGAGGTCGACTGGGCCCTGGAACAGAAGCAGCTGCAGCGCAAGTGCGAAAGCGTGGAAGCCAACCAGCAGGCCGTTTTCCATGTGTATCAAACCACCCTGCGTTTATACCAACAACAGCTGCAGGAGGGGGGGCTGGCGCTGGACGCCCGCGACGTCATGTTCGTCAGTGACGAGCGACGGAACAACGCCAGGCGGGCGCTCGCGCTGCTACAGCGCGCGGGGGTTTGTGCCACGTTCGAGCAGGCGCTGGGCAGCCAGGCGGCATTGCCGGCGCCCGGCGGCGCACCGCTCGACGAGTCGGCCGGGCCGGAGGCCCGCCCCGAGGGCGCGCCGGTCGAGGGCGAGCCGGCCGGGGGCGAGCCGGCGCCCGGCGCCGGCATCCTGGCCCCGCGAGCACCAGCGCTGCCGGCGGAGGCGGTGCCGCGGGCGGAACTGGGCCTGACCGAGGTCCTGCTGCGGCTGGCGCCGGCGCCCGCGCCTAGGGGCGCCGAGCTCACGGGGCTGCTGATCCGGGCCGGCAAGTACGCGGCGGCTGCCTACCGGGCGGCGCACGGCGGCCAGCCTCCCCCGCGCGTGCAACGCCTGGTCGGAGGTGCCTTGCGGCAGGTGAACCTGTACCACCAGGACGACGAGGCGCTGCTGGAGGCGGCCTGCCAGCGGGCGCTGGCCCCGGCCGAGGGCTAGCCGGGGGCCCGCGCCAACGGCTTCGGCCGGGGGCTGGTCAGAGCCCGGCAGGTCTTCGACGGGGCAGGCGTGGTTTAGCCCACGTGCGCCGGTCGGAGGGCACCCCCCTCACCTTCTGTACTGGCCGCCGGAACACACTGCCGGCGGGTCCATAAGGAAGGTCTATTTTCCCCCCAAGGTACTTCTTATTAAAAGCTGGCGGTGGACAGGAGTGGTAGGCTTCTTTTTCCGTCCTGGTCCGAACTAAACCCGGCACAGCCAGAGGTACCCGTCTGCGCACGCGCCCGCCGCCCCCCCCCCCTACCCCTCCTTCGTGTCGGGGAGGGGGTGGCACGCGCCCCCTCGCGTGTGTGTGCCGGCGGGGCAGCCAGAGGGAGCGGCGGCGGCCTGTCGGTCTCCGGCCACGGCGCACGCCGGCGGCGGCCCCCTCCTCCCCTCCTGCGCGCCTACGGGAGGGGGCCAGCGCCCCCCCCCCCCAGGGGGGGGGGGGGTGGAGAGCGCAGCCAGGACGCACGCCGGCCGCAGCCCCCCCCCTCCTCCCCGGGGCGCCGCTGGGGCACGACACGGGGGCTGCTCATTTTCTGACCCCGCAGTAGCACAGGGGAGATGGCGGACCCCGAGCCTGAGCGGCGCCAAGAGCCCGCCGGCTCCCGGTCCGAAGGAGCGGCGTCGCCCGGGGAGGCATGGTCCAACGGGCCCAGCCACAAGAAAAGAAAACTCGCTTCGTCTGACACGCCGGCGGAGGACGACGCCGGCGCGGCCGCCGTGGCCGCCGGCACGTTGCCAGAAGAAGGAGCGTCGCCCGAGGAGGGGGCGCGGCCCAATGGGGCCGGCCACCAGCCCACGAAAGCCGCTCTGTCTGGCACGCCGGCGGGGGACGACGCCGGCGCGGGCGCCGCGGCGGGCGGCCCGTCCGGGGCCACCCCCCGCCTCCTGGCCCGGACCTCGCGGCGTACAAGATGTACAAGCAGCACCTCGCGAGCTTCTGGACGGCGGAGGAGGTGGACCTGAGCGAGGACGCACTGCACTACCAGGAGAGGCTGACGCCTAATGAGCGCGGGTACGTGGACATGATCCTGGCCTTCTTTGCCGCCAGCGACGGCATCGTGATGGAGAACCTGTGCCTGCGCTTCCAGCAAGAGATCCAGGTGCCGGAGATCAGGTGCTTCTACAGCGTCCAGCTGTGCATGGAGGCGATCCACTCCGAGATGTACAGCCTGCTGATCGAGACCCTGGTGACCGGCGCGGCGCGCAAGCAGGAGCTGTTCCGCGCCATCGACACGCTGCCGGCGGTGCGCGCCAAGGCCGACTGGGCGCTGGAGTGGATGCGCAGCGACGCCCCCTTCGCGCAACGCCTGGTCGCCTTTGCGTTCGTCGAGGGGGTCTTCTTCTCCGCTTCCTTCTGCGGCGTGTTCTACTTCAAGAAACGCAACCTGCTGCCCGGGCTGGCGGCGTCCAACCTGTGGATCAGCCGGGACGAGGGGCTGCACTGTGACTTTGCCTGCCTGCTGTACACCCAGTACCTGGAACCCGAGTTCCGGCTACCGGCGGCTACCGTCCACGCCATGGCCCGGAGCGCCCTGGCCGTCGAGACCGAGTTTGTGCGCGCCAGCCTGCCCAGCGAGATCATTGGGCTCAATGCCGAGCTGCTGCTCGAGTACGTGAAGATGATCACGGACCGGCTGCTCGTGGCCCTGGGCTACGCCAAGCTCTGGCACGCCGAGAACCCCTTCCCCTGGATGGACATGATCTCGATGTTACATCAAATGCTACATTCGTAAATAGGTAGCCTCTTTGGTTGGCGGTTCCACTTGAATCAGTGTTTAAAGTATATAAGAAAGACTGCCAATCACCCGTTGTCTGTGAAAAGAATATATCTCCTCCGTTTTGGTTTAATATCCGCGCCCCATTATATGTAATATTTCCGCCATTAGTGATATCCACATTGTTAAAATCCGCAGTGTTTGTTAGAGTTAGATATTTTATCTCTGTTCTCGTTCCATTGAATGTTTTAATTCCCGTTATTGTTTGGTCTCCTGTTAGTCCCACGGAATTAGTATCAACATAACTTTTATTCGCTCCGTCTGTTGATAATGTAGGAGTTGCTAAATTTGTAATTTTGTTGTTATTCAAAGATAGTGTAGTGCCTGTTGCAGTTATAATCAAAGTATTACCCGAATATAACTCTACATACGAACCCGTTATTTGTATCGGATACCAACTCGCTGTTGTTATTTTTTGTGCGGCAATCATTCCTATATTTGTCGCCGTATCAAAGGCAACACCGATACCATCAAAAGCGGTTGGAGCTGTGGCGCCCCGCACTTCTATTGTTGAAGTAAATTTTTTATTCCCTGCTATGGTTTGGTCTCCTGTTAGTTTGACAACCGAAGTATCAAGAACAGAAACATCCACACCATCAACCAGATTTACATTTGTTATACTCTGGCTCCCCATATTTTGTCCGCCATTTGCTGTTATCGCCCCACTCGCTGTTAATGTGGTTGTTGATACTCCCGCACTCGCTGTTATTATCCTTAAAGCCTTAACTTCTCCATTATTAATTCTGAATAATTCGTTTGCTATCCCGCCATAGTAAAATTTATGACTAGCATTTATATTATCAACATTATAAATTAACGTATCACCAGCAATACCAAACCCACTAAATGCAGTGTCAGAGCCTGTTCCATTATCCCATAAAACTCACTTATTAACCGTGCTTATAAAACCTGCCCTGTCTATAAATAATTTTTTGCCTCCCCCGACTACTATATTGTCGCTTGTTGTTAATGTAGTTGTAGTTATCCCAGCATTCGCTTTAATTTCATTGCTGAATGTTTTTGTTCCTGCTATGGTTTGGTTTCCTGTTAGTTTAACGACCGCGGTATCAAGGGTGGATACATCAATACCATCAACAAGATTAACATTTGTAATTGAAAATCCTCCCATATTTAAACTGCCAGTCATAGCCACTGTTCCGTCCTTTGCTAGTTTCGTATCAGTATATGCTTTTGTTGAAGCATCGGTGTCATAGAATGGTGCTGGAAGTCCGCTAATTGCTGTTGTGCCACTAAAATTTAAAACATTGCCAGTCAGTGTTATCCCACCCCCTGTTGTTGGAGCGAGTGCTATGGCTGAACCAACAATAGATAGTGGATATCCCGTTGCTCCACCTACCTCCGACGAATAAATAGAGCCCGCGTTATTATTATAGTTGAAGAATAACTTACCTGTATTTAATGGACTTGAATCTTTTATACCCAAATAAGTAGTAAATATTTTGTTTCCTTTTATGGTTTGGTCTCCTGTTAATTTAACCACGGCTGTATCAAGGGCAGAAACATCAATACCATCAACATTACCGACATTTGAAATAGCAAATCCTCCCATATTTAGTGCCCCCGTCATATTCGCGGTTCCGTCTAATCTAAGAAAAGGTGAGTTTGTATTTCTCCATTGTCCCGTGCTATAAATGAGTAGTTGGTTATCGGCTGGTGTGCCTGTAATTAACACATCGCTGTGTGTATTAATTGAGCCGTCCGCGGACACTTTATCATTATTGTCTTCGTGCTCTGATATCCAAGTATCAACATCTTTCGTATTTAGTAAATTTACTCCTGTTATGTTCAAATTACCGCCCATATTAATATTACCGAATTCATCAACATTTATCGGAAATGTTTTATTTACCCAGTTTATTGAGTTATATGTGAGATAACTATTCATCGCGATTGGTGCTGTAATGACAACATCAGAAAGTGTATCAATTGAACCGAGGGCGGTATTCCTCCATTTACCATCTACATCATTATATGTTAAGTATTGCCCGACCACTGGCGCGGATATGTTTGTATCTATCAGATTGTACAAACTGGTTTGGTGCGGATTACTTGTATTGGAGCGGTGTTGAGTTGAGGCTTTAACTTCGTCGTTGTCCTTACTCGTTGCTCTGTGTAGTATAAATTTTTTCCTTCTTTGACATCTGTTGTTGATTTGGTAGATAATCTTGTATCGAACCGCCCGTCAGTGTAATAAAGATTTACTGGGTCGGCGTCTTCTGGCACTCTGTCTGTGTTTAAGCCTACTATGTTGGTATTGGTAAGGTCTAAATTTGCGATTGATAGGCTGTCTGTCACAATTTCGCTCAAACCTAAGAGCGACTTAAAGGAAGAACCTGACATATTCGTATATTATAATAAATAATTAATTTGTAAATACTAAAAATATATTAATCTTAGTATAGTATCTCAAATATATTTGAGATTAATTTTTAGAATAAGCGAAATTCTAAAATGCCGTCTGCTGAAGCGAGTCGCAAGAATTGGGGTAAGGCTGTGGAAAGTATTAAGAGCAAAAAGCAACAAAAGATTGAAATAGCAAAAGAGAAATTAGCAAAGTGTAGAAATGCTTATGTAGGTGATGATGAAGAGATGGAGGAAAAGATAAACCGCATGGCTGAAATGGGTGTTGCTAGTGATATCATTAATGGAAAAGACCAAGATGATACACCAGAAGAAAGCAGTGAGAGTGATGAGGAATGTGATTTTACCGACATTATTGCTGAAAAGATAGCTAAAATGAAAATTAAAAGAGCGAAGGTAGAAACTAAGAGAACAAAGAAAAAGACTATTAAGAAAACCGAGCCTGAGCCTGAGCCTGATGAGAGCGAAAGCGAAAGTGAAGAAAGTGAAGAAGAACATGTAAAGAAAAGTAAGGGTAAAAAGTCAAGCAGTGTAAGTGTAAAAGTATATAATCAATCTTCTGGTGGTGCTAAGAAAGAAAAAAATAATGATATTGAAAAATGTTTCTTAAAATTTTGATAATATAGGCTCTTTGTTTTTGACCACTTCAAAAACAAAAACATGGACAATAAGCACACAAATCAGCAACAAGAAACTCCTGAGCAAACGGAGCGAAAAGAAAAACCTGAAGAAGCGGGCGAGATACATTACCAATCAAAGCCAACTAAATTATAGAATACAATAACCTCTCCAGAAGCGAAACCATTAAGCCAAGTTTTTATTGATTTAATGGATATGTCAAAGGTGGCAACTAAAAAAGGAAATGCTAATTATAATTTTGGTTTGGTTGCTATTGATGTTTATAGCCGTCGTGGATGGGTAGAGCCAGTAAAAATTAAAACGACTGGATATGTATTGGAAGGATTGAAAAAAATATTTACTAAAGAAGTGCCAGAAAGAATTACTTCAGACAACGGCGGTGAATTTAAGGGACAAGTCGCTGAATACTTCAGACAAAATAATATTGAACATAGAACAACACAAGTAGGCGACCACAGAACAATGGGAATAGTGGATAGATTTATTAGAACGATAAGAAATGAATTGAATTTAATATGGGAGTATAATGAA
Organism: Paulinella micropora; assembly: GCA_019918135.1. Classification (NCBI taxonomy): domain Eukaryota; phylum Cercozoa; class Imbricatea; order Euglyphida; family Paulinellidae; genus Paulinella; species Paulinella micropora. Next base: position 33,226 of record WBZZ01003522.1, read on the forward strand.
AATTTTGCTTGGGTGCCGATTATTCACGAAGTTGTTGATGCTTATAATAAAACATTTCATACTACAATACGAGCCGTGCCTATTGATGTTTATGAAAGTACTGAAAAAAACACTCAAGAAATATACAGAAATCCTTTAATTAATGAATTTCCAAAAGGAACAAGAGTAAGAAAAGAGCTAGAAAGGACTATTTTTTCAAAGGGCGACAAGCAATTCAGTAAGACTATATTTAAAATCAAAGGCCGTAAAGGCTTCAAGGTTATTCTATCAGAAGAAGACTTAGTCAGACCTAGTGAATTATTAAAAACTCATATTGATGAGCACCCCGAAGAGGAAGAACCTAAGGAGCAGTTAGCGGATAAAGTTAAAGAGATAACAAAGGAAAAGAAAAATTCTAATTTATTAAAATCATTAGAGATTAAACCGGAGAACATACGGAGTAGTGCAAGAATAAAAAAGAAAAAACATATTATGGATTTGTAATTTAATTAACCGATAACAGTATATAATGATTTGATACGTTTATCCAATCGTCTGGAAATAGGCATAATATTTTCCCATACGCGAAATAAACGATATGTGTCGTCGGTATAACAAACAACGCATTGCATCATTTCCTGACCAGCTTTAGGAGGTGATTGATAGTTTGTTTGAACAACAGCAACCCTTCCTACTTTGTTATCGTTGAACAATCTCGCAGTTCCATCGTTCCTGTTGATTGAAGCATAAAATGTTCGAGGCTCCACAATCGTTGAAATAGCCCCTGCTTTCCTCCCTTTCTTCGCTCCCTTTTTCGCTCCTTTTTTTACACCAACTAAGTCCGCATGCATTTCATCAAAACGGAGAGCAACCTCCTAAATTCAAATACAATATATTAGTAAGCATAAAATGTCGCAAACATCTACCTCAACTTCGGGGTCATCCACTTGAGGCTCCTCAGAAGGTTCCTCGGTAGGTTCTTCATCCGCCATCACCTACCCACATATCAAAAAGCACAAAAACACATATGTGGGTAGTGCCTGATAGCAGTTCTAATTATTTATATGTATATTATGTGCTTTTTACTAATGTTATTGTTTTTTGACTACCAAAAAACAAATGAATTATATTGTCTTATGTGAGTGTGTGTCGTGTTGTTTGAGGAGAGGTGAGCGGGTAGACAGACACCACACAACACAAACAAGACAACTCAGTTATTTTAAATTCTCTTTTGATATGTATTCCATTCAAATAATACATCTTCAAAAGATTTTCCGTTTTCGATTAAATTTCTAGCATACTCTTCTTCTTTTAAAGATAATATCTGCTTCTTTGCTAGAAGCCAACTATCCAGCAACTTCATTTCTTTCTTTTTATTCTCCTCATTTCTCTTTCTCTTTCGTTTTGCTTTATTTATTTTTTCCTTCCTTTTATTGTTCTCTTCAATAACTTCCAATCTTTGGTCGGCGGAATTTAAGCGAGAGTATAGTTCATCTATTATGTTTTCTATTTCACTTTTTTTATTCTTATATATTTCAATTTTATCTTCAATCATTCTTTTATCTCTTTTTACTACTGATTCTGATCTGTCTTCATAATATTCATCCCAATCCTTAGTATCCTCCCTATTCGCTTCATCAACGCTCTCGCTGTCGCTCATCTCTTTGAAGAAATGAAAGAAGTCCGAAAATGACAAGAAATGACAAGAAATGCGAAAACAAAAAAACGTGTTTCTAGTTTTTCTGTGATGTGCGTGAACAGTTTCTTCTTCCTTTTATTCATGGTTTGATATTTTATTTTTCCTTTTTTTTGATGGATAAAAACTTTGATGTTGTCTTCGAGAATCTAGAATTTATAAGTTTTTTTTTGTGTGTGGTGGGGTTGCCTTTTTAATTTTTTGGATGGCTTTAATTTCGGCGGATCGGTGTGATTAGTTGCTTTGTGAGGTGGTTGGTGGCTTATGTGATGTTGTTTTATGATTTCTTATTTTATTACAATTGTTGATGTGAATAATGATTTGTTTTTATGTTTTGAGTTTATTTTTCCGTTTTTCTTGTTGTGGATAACTTTTAAGACTAAGGCTAATTTGCTTATAATTGCTTTCTGTATTGTTTGTTTGCGAAATGAAGAGGAGAGCCGATAGAGCAGTTTCGTTTCGTCGGCTGTATGTATCCAATTTTGTCTTAAAGTGACACCCTATACTACTCATAGATACACAGATACATACAGTATGTAAGTATGTATGTATGTATGTATGTATGTAGTATGTATGTATGTATGTATGTATGTATTTATGTATGTCTGTATGTATGTATGTATATACATATGTACATACACATGTATGTAATAATGTATGTATGTATGTATGCATGTCATACATATGTATGTATGTATGTATGTTTAAGTATGTTTAAGATGTATATGTATGTATGTATGTATGTATGTATGTGTGTGTGTATGTATGTATATGTATATGTATATGTATATGTATATGTACATGTATGTATGTGTATGTATGTGTATGTATGTATGTATGTATGTATGTATTAATGTATTTAATGTATGTATGTAGGCATGTAGATGTATGTAATTTATGTAATGTATGTATGTATGTATGTTATGTTATGTTATGTTATGTAAATGGTCAATGGTCAATGGTCAATGCTAAATGCTAAATTGTAAATGGTAAATGGTAAATGTTAAATTTCTTACTCTTAACTGTTAAACATAACAAGACATACCTTACCATAACATAAGTATGGGAAACATCCGCAATAATCAATGAATTTTCGCTATTTTAGCAGGACCGGACGGTCAGTTTTCTCCCCTTAACAAAAGGTTATTTTTCAGTATTATTTGTCCGGATTGGACCTGATGCCATTTTATTCCTGGTCTGTTGCCGTTTTCCTTTTTTGGCTTCACTGAGCTAATACAACGAGACATCATTCTCATTCTTGAGGACTGTGTTTGGTTGTATTACCGACTTTTTACGAGCTATCGTTGGGGGCATTACACTAACCAGTAATTTTTTCCCAGTCTCTCCGGCCCGAAATTTTTTTGGTAAAAGGGGAGTGTCAGCGTGCTTAACGCTAATCCCTTTTTTTTGAACGCTTGGTGTTGAGAGGTGGACCTGCCTCCGTTTTCGGGTCTGTTCGTTCTCCACCCAGCTGTTCTTTCACAGTTTTTCATAGGGGAACCTGACGTTTCTTCGCCACCACGATGCGAAACCCGCGTTCACAGGCGCCCTTGGACACTGCCGTAGGCACCAAAGACTGGGGCCAATTTGATAACGCAAAATGCAAAGGCTTGATAATTCCTGGGGACCGGTTGTCTAGGCAGTGCAATGCCCCAAAAGCCATTTATACCCCTCGTGACTACCGAGACAGTAAGGCCAAGAGAAAGCACGCAACCACGCAGAACGAGTCGTCCCAAAGTGACAAAAAAGCATGCCAGCTGCAGGGCAAGTCAGACTCGTCCCAAAGTGTAAAAAAAGCAGTGAATTTAGAATCTCTTTCATGATTACCCAGTGGCAGCGTTACCCAGTGACATAGATTAGTATTTGACGCCATTTTTGCAAAGTTAAAGGGTTGGGCGCCTTCCGACAAGAATAGTTGGACTATCAAACAACATGTTCCTGTTCCTTTCAACCTGTCCTCTTTTGCTCGTGCTTTCTCACCCCCACCTGCTCTTGCAGATAGCATAAAGATCACTCACAACACACCCCACCGCTTTGGCATCCATATCCTGGATGCATCTTCTTTCCAACTTGTTACTGAAAGCCGCTGAGATGCATCTATGGCATTTAGATGGCATAAACACAATAAAGCACAACATTTGAGGTTTGGAGAGGGGAGGAGAAATCTGACACAAAGAGAGATAAAAACATGGGAAAGACAGCACCCAGGACAGACAGCACCCACAGACACCATCACAAAACATGGAGTCAAACTTGTTCTGACACTACACAAAGACATATGCATAGACAGACCGATAGAAACAGCAACAGACATCGCACAAGACCAACCAGAGGGGACACAACACACACACTACATTGTGAGCGTAGAAGCAGATGTGGGGTGGAGGGTAGCAAAGTATGTGGGAGAGCATAGCAAACTAGAGAAACAGACAGACAAAGTCATGGTAGTTTGGGAGGGGGCAGTAGGGAGAGAGCTCACACCAGATGCCACATTCATGCCTGACCGCCTTGTTAATGTTCATGAAGATGAGCCTGACAAGGCTCCCAAGTGGGCATGGAAACATGCCCCTTGGGAGTCCGATGACGAAGAAGAGAAGGAAGCTTTCTCTCTTCATCATCATCGGATCCTCCTCCCTTTTGCTATGCATATTACACATGCAAAGAAAAAGGGGGGAGGCTGGTCAAGGCGAGAGGCGAGAACTTTACCACAGACAGTGAGAGAGTTTGTGAGGGCGTATGAGAGAGAGAGAGAGAGAGAGAGAGAGAGAGAGAGAGAGAGAGAGAGAGAGAGAGAGAGAGAGAGAGAGAGAGCAAATTCACACACACAACATGCATACTAAGCATAACTGCATCGAAAATGTGGTATCAGGGGGAAGAGGCAGCAGAAGAACAAGACTCAAGCGATGACGACGAGCCACTTGTGGCTCCTCGTCTTCGTGCTGAATCTTCTTCTTCTTCTTCTTCTTCTTCTTCTTCTTCTTCTTCTTCTTCTTCTGCTTCTTCTTCTTCTTCTTCTTCTTCTTCTTCTTCTTCTTCTTCTTCTTCTTCTTCTTCTTCTTTTTCTTCTTCTTCTTGTTCTTCTTCTTCTTCTGCTGCTGCTGCTGCTGCTGCTGCTGCACAGCCTGCCTCACCACATCCCCCTCCTTCCCCTGCCAGCCTCTGCTCCACCCAAGTCCCCACTCCCCCCCCACCTGCAAGCCCACACTCACCACTCCACCGAACCCAACTCACCCCAACCACGTAATCATAATAAGGAGTGGTTGTCTCCTCTTGCAGTGACACGCTCACCGAGCCCTGTAACACCCCCTGCTCCTTCCAGTCCTACTGATAACCATTCAGACGTCGACTCAGACTAGGAATAGTAAGAAAAAAAAAATAGTATTAATATTAATATATATAAAAAAATCATAGTATTAATATTAATAACTAATACTGCAAGGCCGGACGATATTAATAGCAAATATTAATGTATTAATGAAAAAAAATGTTAAGAAAAAAATATTATTAATATCATTAAAAAAAAATCATAGTATTAATATTAATAACTTATACTGCACGGCCGGACGATATTAATAGCAAATATTAATGTATTGATGTAATTCAGAAGGAGAGCACATGAATTCAATGATTTAACTGCTCTACGATTGTTTCCGGACGCTGCACTACAAAGTCTCACGTCTCGCCTGGCTCCCGGCGGTCGTTGGTGCAAGTTGTTTGCATGTGACTCAGCATGCGGCCTTCTTGAACAAAAGCCTGCCCGCACCACGAGCACACAAAATTCTTCTCCAGCACCTCTACTCCCTGTTCTACAAGCAGGCGGGCAACGAATTGCTTGGTAAGCATTTCCATCAAAAACTTACTACGCCGGCTGTTAGAACGAAAATAATTATGTCCGTTATGATTCTTCCTTTGTTCCAACGATTGGCAAGAAGCCCAGTAAATTGAACCATGCCGAACTAAGAAATCGTTTGCGTGGCAGCATAACCAATGGATGTAAGGGGTAATGAAGTTGTTGAGGTATGTAGGGACCCGCATAACGTCTTTGTACAAAACATCCCTCTGCCCACCCCCGATCAATGGGTCCCGCACAGGGAGCTTAGTCTTTGCATCCCGCACCTTTGCCTCGGGGTGCTGCTGTCCTTTTCCCCCCCTTACTTCCCATACACCTGATTCCATTTTGGGGTGCATTGGTTGCGCACTTGTCTCTGTAAGCAGTCTGAACACCGTGGTGGTGTACTCCTGCCATTCCCAGGCTTGCTGCGGAGAAAAAATTGTGTCTGGATTGTTCAGTATCAACCACTGACAGTGCCATGCGTTCCAAAACTGCTTTATTCTGTCCCACCTACCTAAATGAAGAAGCGGCGACAAGTCAACTTTATCCTCCAGCACTTGTCCAAAGAGACGCCGTACCACTTGGCCACTTTCGTGGCCACTGAATTCGTAGGTGTTAGCACCATCGCTGCCCTTGACTACAGTGATTTTTACTCCGTACACGCCTGCATTGTGTAAAATAACTTCCAGACGGGCAACAATGTCCTCCTTTTTGCGTGGCAACAATGCACATTCTTTCTTGCCGAAGGGCCAAAAAACCTTCACTTCCTGCTCCATGATTTCCTTGAGCAGCTTACCGAAAAAACGACCATGCACGCGTTGCATAATGTGTATTAAGTCCGGAATGATGTCCCAGACGTCCACAAACCTCGTCCTTCTTCCTTCCATCCATGTCGTCATCGTTTCTATATCTAGTAATGCCCCATCTTTTCCTAAGATTGCTACGCTCTTGCTTTGTACACTTGCAGTACAAGCAGAAGGTATGTACTTTCCGCTCCTTGTGACCAGACATTTCTAAATTCCAGGACATGTCACCTATCTGCAGGAAACGAACTTTGATTGTCCTTGCCTGCGATGGGCAATACCAGCCCGTTTGTCTGAGGGTTGCCATGGACTTTAGAGTCGGCATCAGTCTCTGTTCTAGATCGTCATACTTTTCACGTGTTGCACTGCGCGATTATGAATAGTCCCGCGGGGGAGGTGGGGGACGGTAGTAAGCCCAGTAAAGCACCTTCTTTTCTTTGTCTACTACCATCATCTTCAAAGCTAACGTTATTATTTTGTGTGAATTGCCTACCTTAGCTCCATCGCCTGCTATAGCTATCCTTAGCTCGTCTATCTGCTTAGCTACACTATCCTGCAAGAAAGTCTTGTGTACACTTTGTAAAATCTTTCCTAAATCTGCTGTTACACACTTGTTATCACTACTGAGCTGTAATGCATATGCCTCCCGCGCTGCTGGCTCTAACTCTTTCCTTCTCCTATTTTTAAGCATGCTGCCTTTTATGTGTGGGTGTTTGCTAACAGCTAATATATCTGTTACTTCCTTCTCACTTGCGTTATGTTGCATCATATATAATAGCACTCTGTCTACTGTTGCCCTAACTTCTTCGTCTGTGGGTTCATCTCTCACTACAAACTTGTCAAATGCGGCAGCAAACTTGACTCTTGCATCGCCTCCTCCTCTACATTTCTAAACCTACAGTGTGTCTCTGCTCCTGTATAACTGTCTTCTTTTCTTGCCTCTTACCTTTCTCGTTTTTCTTTTCCCTAACTCTTGGTGTTGCAAGTGTGAAATAATCTTTATGGTCTCTCTTGTGCTGTGTGTATGTCTGTCTACCGTCTGGTGATGTGAATGTGTTGACTATTCTATGGTGTTGCGGCACTCCTAATCTATCTTTCTTTACATCTACACTCTCCTCCCTCTCTGTCTGCCCCTCCTCCTCACTCTCTCCTTCACTCTCTTCATCTTTCTCTTCCTTTCCCTTCTCTCTTGCTTTTTGAACCTTGAGTCTTTTCACAGCTTTCTGAGTATTGTCCAAACGTTTGGCTTGTCTTTTAGAAATCTGTGAAGACGCCACACGCTGGCGTCCCTTGTCCCTTTTGGCCCAGCCCTTCTTTTTCTTTTTCAAAGGCATTACGATTGACGAATGGGGACATGCCTGGAATTGAAACCGTGCCTGAGTTGAGAGCTTTGAAAAGAAAAGGCCGTCAAAAAAACATGGTGGGATCACGGGGAATGGCTTGTTGTTTCCTATTATGTCCCTGCGGACCGGCGTGAACATTTTTTTTAAAAGTTGAAAAAGGGGCTGCGATCTTCCGAACTACAAGGACTTTTTTAAAAAAAAGTAAAATTGTAGATAGAAAGATCACAACTTGAACTGCTCCGCACTCTAGTTTCCAGTAATTTTCAAAAACCTTACTGAAACAGAACGTCTTCTCTTTAAATATGTAGTGTGTAATCAATTCATAACATAATATTGATATTTTTTGTATGCGGACCAGTTCAATATCTGTATTAGTAAATAAAAAAAACAATATTAAAAAATCTATTTTAGTTTAAACGAAGATTTGCGTCCCGATTTCACTGCGTTTCTTTACATGCTCACTACATATGTTCGGCTGGTTTTGACTCGACTTCTCGCGCACCCTGACGAGGGCCCGCTTCTTAACGCGCCGCGTCGAGGGGGAGAGGGGATTATGCCGGCCCACCCGGTATATAATGGCATTACCCTATGTTCGAGTCCGGTCTGTTCGGTTATTTCTTGGCTTGGAGAGTACCGTGCCGGAGTCCCTTCTACGTTAGCAGGGAATTCCTCATTCTACAAGTCGTTAGATACTGTTGTAAGTTGTTATATTTTAAAATATTGAGTTACTGTATTAAAAATAAGCCATGAGATTCTGAGCGGTCAGTGCTCACCACTGATTTCAAGTCACGTTTTTCAAGACGCTTCCGGGAATCCCTGATCGTTTCTGTGAAAGTTCCGAGTCACCTGCCCTTTTTTCCACACTAAATGCCCAGTGGCAGCATTCAAGTTGAAGTTGATATATAAGTAAATATATACCGGGTGTGCCGGCAACTTGATCGAATCTAGTATATAAATAAACAATAGCTAAGTCCTGAATCTGAAATTTATTTATTCAGATATTATAGGTGACTTACCCGCCCGGATTACTCGCGGCGACAGGTGAGTATAAATTAAGGCTCGCAAAACGATCGATTTGAAAACAGACGCTGCCGAGCATCGGCTTGTGGCATCGGGACGATATATCAATATAAATAATTTTAGGAAAGTCAGTGACGCCGACGCCGCGGCCGACGCGCCGGGTCACTTGGCCCTCCCTCGGACCATCCGAGGCTTCCATATAAATATTACTGCAAGTCACGGTGGCACTTCTAGCCCCGCTGACGAGGCATAGAAAACTTAATTTTGACTCCAGTACTTGAATTGTCCAATGCAATAGCCTGATCAGTAATAATGTTACGCTTTCCACTCATCTCTGCGAATGAAATGTATTCTGTTACTAAAAGTTGATTGCAAACAATAATATATCAATAATATGAGGATATGTCTTCGTGTCCTGCTCTGACGACTTCTTGGTCCAAACGATGCCCACCAGATGATGCTGAGAAGCCAGCCGCTCCAATGTCTTGCCGCATCTTTTCCGAGGCATTTCCTTAATTTCCTTAATTTCCTTCATGTCCTTAATGTCCCTTTCTTTATTTTCTCTTTCTTGCCTCGTTCTGCCTTTCTTTTCTTAAATGGAG